>JAGDFM010000438.1:0-31963 GCA_019155715.1 Phytophthora pseudosyringae
CCTTGATCTCCTTCTTCAAGTGGTCCACCAACCGACTTGCCTCGATGTCTACAGAGAACGCACTTCCCGCGACACCAACGATCGCGCACACGAGCGTCACCATCTTTCTTCAAGGCGGTAGATTCTCGAATGAGAGAGAAGGGAGGGAGAGAATGTTGGTATCGTACCTAATCGGGAAGTGAAGAAACAATGGCACATAAATGTAGCCCTACCTCACGTAATTCCAACCAATGGTGAGAGGTTGTGCGGACGCTTCAGCTGCTCTCCCCTGATCCAGCAGCCGCGTCGATGAAACCAGCACCTGGGCATTTAAATGCGGTTAAACCTGTCTACGAACACTCCTGAAGCGTTGGGTGCCTGCTCGAGCTCTCAGCTGGTCGAGAGGTCGCGTCTAAGAAACCTTATCAGCGCATTAGAAACGGTTAAACCTATTCTCCTTGTAGAATAAAGCTAAGAAAAAAAACCTCTGTCTTTGGTGCTGAACTATTACTACTTACATTAACCACCATCTGGCGGTTGAAGTGATAGTGGATGTGTCCGATCATGCATCATCTCCAATAGAGCTGCTTCGGGAGACGCCCCCGCCTATAACCTCCATGCATCCAGCCAAGTTCTTACTGCTTGACATCGTAGCCCCACTCCATGCTTTTGCAATGCTGATAACCACCAAAATCAACGTCAGCGAGGCCAATACTTGAGCGGTTGTACGGTTCGGACTTGTCGCGGTGGGATGGTGAGTACCAAACTTCTTGAGAGAAACGAAAACGTTGTCGCTGTAAACAACGGATTCTAGCAGAGGGTTGAGCTGGGTTCACCTACATCTGGCGAAGCTCAGCCGCGTAGTCAGGTGCGTGGTTGTCGTGATGAACCAGATGGTCTGGTGTCGGATTGCAGGATGCGCGATAAGATCTCGATGCCCACAGCTGCAGACGCAGGTTGCAACATCCTCGTGAATCCTGGCGAAGATACCTTGCTAACATGTAAATCTATGAGTGCTTCCAATGAAGAAGAAAACAATTCCCACCACGGAGCCTCTATTAGGAGCTGCCATTTTACGCAAACATTAATCTTAGGTAGTTAGACCTGACGTAGGCTTTCGTTTAGGTTAGTAGTGTTCTAGACCAACATGACGGAGAGAGCCACGCCAACGAAGAGGACGACCACGAGAGAGGTGCTGGATGTCGAACTCCCGCTGCTGGAAGAGGCTTCACTTGCTCCAGCTATGGCAGCGGCTGAGCTGCTTGACAAGCTGCTGGTTGATCCACTGTCACCGCACTCTTCCGTGACGGGGTCGATAATGTCCTTCTGCATAGAGGTCCCCGTGCTGAGGATTTCGCAGTCGCCGAATCCCATCGTTTGCACGTCTTGGTAGAGCGCCATGCAAGCTTTGTTCGCACAGAACATCTTGACTTGATTGCTGGAGAGCGCAGCCAAACCGAGAATCTCGGGGAAGCCCAAGGCTGTCGCGCACGGGGTCACGTGAGAGTTACTCGCTAACGTGGTAAGTTGGTCTGTCGTGCAGGATTCAGCGATAACCGGCGCGATGAGTGGTAGGCTGGGCAGCAGGAATGCCAGGAAACGTGACATATCTGGAACAAATGGATGGGGTGCGCTCCTCGAGGTGAAGGCGAGAATGACCATCGCTGTTCGAGGCGGTGACACGCCCCACCCTCCGTAGAATTCGCTGAGAAGCTGACACCACCGTGTGGCACACTCAATCTGCCTCTATCCCCCAAATGGTGTGCATTTGGCAATTCGACCAGGAGCTAACGGCTGACAAAGCTATCAGTCTTTTTCCCCTCTGGTTTTCACTTCAGACGCTAAATCTTGTGAACGACAAGACTATGAGCAACTGCCGTGGGATTGACAGCACCTTGTGGGAGACGTCACCGCAACCACGTTTAGCAAAGGGACTCTTTCTAACCCAATCTAGTTGAGTGCCTTTGGTATCATTTATAAGGCCATTCATTCTCGTCATCAGGATCGTCGGTAGAAAGCCCGCTCGGGCTGAATGCACATACATTATCTGCACTATACACATTGGCGTCGTCTCCTTGGCAAACAGAGCATTGGTTCTCATCAATTCCAGGCAAACAGGGCATTTGGTTCTCAATTGCTATGGGCCACTGTCCATCGGAACCAAGCACCTACATTCAGCTTTAGCAGTAGGAACAAGCATTACCCTTTGAATTTCATCGATCACATGGAGTTTTGTAACTTAAAGTGCCTCCACAGGGTCCCTCATGGACGCGGGTCGTCGGCCCAGAATGAGATGAACGAGCTGAGGAAACCCGCTGAAATAGGCCATGGATAGCACCGTCCAACCGCAATAGTCCTCCAAATCCACGTCTGCCCCCGCATCCAAGAGGATGCGGAGCGATTCCTGGTGGTTGTACATTGCGGCCATCAGCAGAGCGGTCGAACCAGAGTCCGTTTGACAGTTGAGGTCGGCACCTCGGTTGACCAGCAGCTGCACGATATCGTGGTGACCCTTTTTGGCTGCGATCAAGAGCGGAGTGGCGCCGTCTTCACTGGGCTCGTCCATGGACGCTCCACCGTAGACCAGAGCTCTCACCACTTGGAGGTGTCCCAGCTCAGCCGCAACTCTTAGAGCTGTTGTTTGGCCGGGGCCCTTGGCGTCGACATCGGCGCTGTGCACCAGGAGCAGCTGAGTAATGTCGTCTCGACCATTCATTGCAGTGATCATGAGCGTGCTCCAGCCTTCTTTGTCTGCCAAGTTCACCGAGGCCCCACCTTGTAGCAGTGTTTTGGCGGTATCCATCGCCCCCCGTTGGCAAGCAATTCCTAGAGCAGTCCCACCGCAGATAAGTTGAACGTCGAGGTTGGCCTTGTGCGCCACCAGAAGACTCACGACGTCGGCATGTCCACCCACTGCTGCGATTGTCAACGGTGCATAGCTGTCATTTGCAGGTAAGTTGAGATCGGCGCCGGCCTCGAGCAACACTCGAACGACGGCCACATGACCTCCGTCAGCGGCCATTTTCAAGGCGGTAGAACCACGAGGCGTTTTCCCGTCAACGTTGGCCTTGTGCCCCAGTAGCAGTCGTGCGATCTCGACATTGCCAAGCGCGGCGGCGATGATCAGTGGAGTCCAACCATCAGCATTTATCGCCTCCACGCTTGAGCCGCCTTCGAGCGCTCTCTTGACGTCGCCAGTATTTCTGCTTGCGCAGGCATCCAGCAACTCTGTGTCCACGCGCGATGAGATGTTCCCGGAGGTCACGTACATCCACCTCGCCATAGCTGCCGATACAAACGCTTTCATGGCGTAAAACATCCGAAGTAACGCCATCGTACGTCGCTTTTAGTTTTATGCGGCACAGCAAGAACTCAGCATGCCAAACCGCTGCAAGCATTCGAGTTGTGTTCTTCGCAGGAACCCCAAGAGGCAGTTGAACCCAAGGCTGTCCAGTTGCCACAAACGGTAGAGATCTAAGGGAGGGGACCACCGAGCACGGAACAACGGCAACGGCTTCCCAGTGAATGGACTGCAAGGAGTTCGTGAATGGGTAAATGGGTGCAGTTGAGAGGCCAGGCACACGTTGGTAGCGTCTGAAATCATGAAACCATGGCGTCGGTAAATGTACCCCATGCGTAAGTACATTTGTGCTAGAGGATCATTGCGGTGGTATCCACCCGTTTAGTATCCTACCTTCTCTTGATGAGATCGATTCGAGTGGGGGGTTCAACGAAGCTGGCCCCGTTTGTTGCCTCTGGATACAACTTGTTGTATGTCCAGCATCCCACAACAATGCTCCTGTGGATGTTCCATGCTATGGTACGGCATACCGAGCCGTACACCCCCGCCGTGCCAGACCGACACGAGCAACACCCGCATTTCCGTTTTGGACGCCTCCCGCACGTTGCTCTTGCTCACTCGACAAGCCAAGAAGATCGCCCTATTCGCCATGCCGTCCGCATTGTTCATTATGAACCGCGCGCCAGTCAATGGGTACACTGGCACGTCCTCCACCGCGAACCCATATTGGTCGTCTGGGAAAACCAACTACCCCATGTACCAAACGTTCTCGAACGAGGTGTACAACTACCGATCCATCCAGAAGCAGAATTGGCCCGTTTCGCAGCCCCTGGCCGAGGGAACGGACCGCAATTTGCGGGACCTTCGTGCTGCCGTTTACGTTGACGACGGACTGGATGAAATCTCCTACCCGATCGCTACGACCGACACGTGCGACTGCGTCGCGTTCCCCAGTGACGGGTTTACGCTGGCGCCCTGCAGCGGGGACGCGTACTGGGGGGCCTTCCAAGTCAAGTTCACGGACGGCACCTGCTACGACGTCACGTTTGACGAGACCATCGTGTACGAAAACTGCCCGAGCGGGCAATCTTCCGACGCGGTGACGGAGGCCGTGCTCTGTGAAGTCGACTTCACAGAGGGCACGGATACGCCCGAAGACCTGCCCACGTCGAGCGGTGGATTCAGTTCGTTAACCACGTCCGGCGGTCCTGCTGCCAAGGCGAAGACGACGGCTCCGACCGACCAAGCCACGACGCCATCTCTCAGACATGAGAGCGCTCCTGGCGCCAAGAAAACCCGAATTCACTTGAGTGTGCACCGCCTGCTGACGCTCGTCGTTGAGGCGGTTTTTGCGCTCCAGTACCCTTCGACCTGATCCATGTACGAACCGTGACGTTCTTGCTACTCAAGGGATGAATCGAGGGCGAGCTTTCATGTCACGCTGTATATTTTCAGTTTGTTTAGCTTGATAAGAAGGATACGGGGCAGCCGAATGGCGACTCGAGCCTCACGTTTATCGCAGACAATACTTACCGCAGCTGCACGGTGTCTAAAACGCAGGAGTACGAAAAAAAATAGACCACTACTGTAAGTATGATGTGCTGCTTAGTAGGAAGCTCCACATGAGGAAATTTCAATCTCAACGTTGGAGCTAACGAACAGAGAGAAACGTGTCAAAAAGCTGAGGCACAAACATTATACTTTTGAACGACGTTGCCATTGATGTAAACGATTAATGGTTTTTTTTTAATCTAATTGGAGACTTCCTACGCCAGCAACGTTGCCAGAGCCAACGTTACTGTCGAGATGTATCGGACGACCACCGTTGTGGCGCTATTTGTCGCGCTTGAACTGAGGTTATCGGTACTGACGGAGCCGTCGCTGCTTGATGACGAGTCAATGGTGTTGCATCTCTCAGTATATGCGTCGATGATGTCAGTTCGGAGATATATCTTCGTCTCTGGAATCCTGCAGTCGCCGAGGCCCATTGCAGCCATTTCCTTGATGAGCGCCGAGCAAGCAGAAGTGGCACAGATCACCCTGATCTGCTCAGGCGAGAGCTCCGAAATGGTCGCTATGCTGCTGAACCCCGCGTCTGCCGAACATCTGGCCACGTGAGGACTACCCGCGATACCCAAAAGCTCCGACGTGATGCACACGTCGTCCGCGACAACAACACAGATGAGAGTCAGGTTGATCACGACCGTAGAAGTCAACCAAGGCACCATCACGTATTGCTTTCGACTGTTAGTTGCGCTTCGCTGGGCGAATTCGAATGTGCGTTGTTTGCGGTCAACCGCTGCACTAGGGACACTCTGCCCGCAAACAGGGATAAGTAGCCTTGTGGAAAGTGCGATTTCCGTAGCCACAAACAGCTTCAAGCTGCTAGCCGAGCACCTTCAATGCGCTCCTACATGTAGGAGGTGCGCCAAACTGCTGCTGCTGCCAACTGCACAGTTAATCAACGCCGAATCATAAGCAAGCAAATGTGTGGCTATCCGCAGAAGTATGGATAGGCACATATAGATAGCAACTTGCCATTGACACGAGACACAAACGTCACGCTTGTTTGCGTTGGCAATGTAAAAGAAAACTATACCAATTGCAACGAGAATACTACATGTAGGAATCACCACAGTCTGCTGGCCAGTTGCGTGCGATGCGAGCGAAATGAAGCAGTTGAGGGCCAAATGGGCTTGCAACCACCCTGGGTTGAATTCTTCAAGTACAGGCGGTACAAAAAGCCCTGCGAACGATCGAAAAGAAGAAGAAGAAGAAAAAAACAATTAGAGCGTACGCAGCACGTACGGAATACGAACGTAGTCGGTGAAAGTTTTCATACTTCACTACTTATTACCACTTCACATGATCATGACCAACTACAACACTGACACCAGCACGAAAGCGATAGAAGCAACCCAACCAACTGACAGGAGTAATGCACGGGTCGCCGCGGAGTTTGAGCCACTTGCACCAGATCCATCGCCCCTGCTGCTAAAGGATGAATCCGCCGACCCGCTGCTGCTGCACGCCCTCTCGAAGGGGTCCAGGATGTCTTTCCCGAGCGAGATGTTCGTGCCTTGGATGATACAGTCACCGAAATCCATCGCCCTCATGTCGTCCATGAGCTCCACGCAGTCGGAACTACCACAAACCGCCTTGACCTGCTCGTCAGTGAGCGCCGAGATGGATGAGAATCCGCCAAAACCCACGTCCGACGTGCATCCATCCAGGTGTGTGCTGCTTGCAATCGTCAGGAGCTCAGATGTGGAGCACTCGTCCGCGTCCACAGTGGTAATGAAAGTCAAGACCACTACGATCAGCGAAGAGAACGATGCCATATCAGTGTAGGTCTTGGTACACGAGAGTTGTGTGTGGAGCTCGTTGCGAATTGAAGAATAGAGTGCGCTCCCTTGCCTGCCTTCACAGTCACGAGAGCGGCGCTCTCATCGTTTGCACCTCCAGCCATCACCGCATGCTACCCATCGTGCGGCTGGTGCAGTGAACTCAGTAGAAACGGTATAGTCGAACATCCCGGTTGGTGCGTGAAATCTTGTCCGTCGTGACCATGGTGAAACCAACTGGGAAACCAACTGGGAATCCCACACGCACGTCCTCCATCCCAGTCTGGGATGGAGGACGTGATACAGTGGCAGGCAAAACCGAGTACTGTAAAACCATACCGCAAGTACAACATGGACGATATCCATAGCACACGTGTTTTTTTAGCTGTGTGCTACATGTAACACCGTCCAGTCGACGTGTGCTTTATAGCTTTGAGCAAGAAAACAACCATAACTAACAGACAAAATATTTCCACTACATTGAGGTTAGCGAATGAAAGGTCATGCTGGCCGCTGAGGGCTGCAAGAATTCTGCAGCAACTCGCACACGTCCAACTACAGCAGCATTGTAACAGCCACCACGGCCGCAGCTGAGGCAAGCCCGACCGTCACAGTCGCGGCGGCGCTCGTGGAGCTTGAGCCGCTGCTTCCGGTCGCCTTGTCACTGGATGAGGAGCTGTCGCCGACGTTGGTCACTCCGCTCGAAGACGACGAACCCACCGACGCCATCGATCCCATCGATCCACTTCCGCTGCACATGGTCGCAATCTGGTCCAGGATGTCGCTCTGTACAGACACGTTGGAGCCAGGAATGGTGCAGTCGCCCAGGTTCGCCGCCGAAATGTCGTCCATGAGCGCCATGCACGAGGAACTCTTGCATACAGCCATGACATCGTCCTCTGTCATGGCCGAAATGGTGGCTACGCTGAGACCAGTGTCCGCTGTGCATCCAGCGAGGTTCGAGCTGCCCGCAAGACCCATGAGCGCTTCCGTGGAGCAGTCTTCGGCGTTGACGGAGCCGACGAGGGCGAGGCTGACGAGGACGAACGAGGTGAGCGAAGGCATCTTTCTTGTTGATATGGGGATTGGTCGGACCGGAGTGCAGGACTCGAGGTGAATTGGGGAATGAGGAGCTCGAACGGCAAGCTCCACGTGCCTTCTCGTGTGCACGGACGAGCGTGATGTTATCCTACCCCAAGCGATGCAGAGAGTGAGCGTATGTTATGCTACTGGCCATGTGGCTCGTACTAACTCTCCCTCAAACACGCCACCCGCAGCCGTGTGGTTGCGACTGCAGAGACGATGGCCGGAAAAGAGTTCGGTTGATTCATAAACCCTGGAAAAAGTACACAGGAAACAGACCAGTGCCATGCTCTGGAGAGGAAGTGATTGGGCTGTATTGAAACGGATCGCTGGACAGTTAGCAGCTAGTTGTTCTTGTGTTCTACAGACGGCGTTGAGATGTACGTTGCTTCAATGGCCAGTCGTTTGTTGGCCCGCAACAGGCGCCTTGCAATTGTAGTAGGAAATAGGAACGCAGTAGGAAATCGGAGCACACATCCACTCGAAACGGTCTCAAACACCCGAGATGTTGTATTATGCATGGAGAGGTACATGACCCCTAAGACAGTCACATGTGACTGTGCAGATGGCGCTCTTGTCCTCAGAAGAAAGCAGCAGCTGCGGCGAGGAAAACCGATCCGGCAGCAACGGTGATCGACTGCGCCGACGACGTACCCGTAGCGTTTGGCGCCTGCGTGCTTGAAGTCGAGTTGCTACTGGTCGCCTTGGAACTGGTGGAGCTCCCGGTGGTGGTGGATTTGCTGCTCGCAGTGCTGCTGGTAGTGTCGTGCGAGTCGTGGGCATCGTCATCCCCCGCTACAGCCGAAGCGGAGGTTGAACCGGCCGTGTCATGCGAGTCGTAAGCTTCAGACGAAGCCGAAGCCGTGTCATGGGAGTCCTCCGCCTCGACAGACGCCGAACCCATGTCCATGCCGGAGCTGTGAACGTGCGAGCCGTCAGCAGCCCTCAGAGCTCTGGTGCTGCTGCACACAGCGGCGATGGGCCCCACCACAGTTTGGTGAAGGTCCGAGCCAGCGACCGAACACTCGTCGATGCCTCCCAGTGCTGCCAGGACGCGCAGGCAAGCGCCGTTGCCGCAGAACGATTCCAAGTTGGTGACGATCGTGTTCACCGTAGATTCGACAGGAACCGCAAAGTTGCTAACGTCGTTGCATTCCCCTGCATCGGCCGACTTGGAAAGTGCGGTGAGCACGCTCACGTCGCAGTTGGCAGCGTTGGCGACTGCGGCGGCAGTAAAGAGGAGCGAGGAAATGACGGCCTTCATGATATTAAGGTGTTGAACTGGGCGAGGGTATCGCTGAGGTTGATGTGCTTGCTTGGAAGCAAATTGCAGAATGACGACTCGGGGCTCCATTGAAAGGGAGAGCTGGAGAGCTTCTTCAGAAAAGGAGCCCAAGGTGCCTGCTCGAACTACTACAGGGTCAACCGCGACACCAACGTCTTGGATGGGAGTCCGAATGGTTGTCGACGATTGGTTAGACTGCAACGCTCGCAACCTCTACAGGACCCAAGGCACGCGTTATCACTTTCCTCACTACAAATTCAGCTCAGAGATCTAGGGACGTGACGTACGACCTCAAAACCAATGTGCGTGTAGTTCTCGCAAAAAAGCGTTGATTCGACTTATGTTATGCTTCAAGTGTAGTGCCGACACCTGAAGGCACGCGTTGGGCACTATGCCGAGCACGCGCCGACTTGACCCATATGATCCGTGACAAACGATCGCTGCACCGCACAACCTCCGGACACTCAGCTTCATAGCAACGACCACCTCGATTGGGCATTGACTCGCTTACGCTCGAAGTAAGCACTTGGCCTTGGTCATGAAGGCTTGATGCATTGGCGTCGAGCAGCAACCGGAGCTTGCCACAGCATCGTTGACGAGCATTCCACTACTGAGCATTGACGTCGCAGCGGTGCACCTCGTCGTTGAAGCGGCTAGGATCGTTGAGACGGAGCACAAAGCTGCACGAAGTTGAAGTCGGCACTGCAGCCGTATCTGCTTGCAGCTACATGTACTCTGGAAAGCTACACGACTGCCACAGCCTATATGATACGTAGTACATCAACTGCGCCATATAAATTACTCTCAAATCAGTCGAGCTGGAGAGGGATAGCTTCCTCTCCTGGCTATCCGCAAAAACTATCACATCCACTACCTCCAGCATGGCATACCTCTTGAAATCACAACTGACATGTCCCATCGTTCCCCTCACCGCTCCCACGATACCTCATATCCCTCTCCAATGCAATTCCGACCATCACTCCTTTTGCATTGCACCCTCTCCGCTTCCGAGTCATTCCGCATTTTGCCAGGCCATCAGAAGCACCTAGACCCCGTCCGACCTCCCGTAGCCAAATGGCGACCGACAAGGGTGACGTGGACGTGCTGACGTCTGTGCTCTCGGCCATGACCGTGCGCCACCACGACGACAGCCTCGTGACCCAACGCCCCGCTGGCACGCTGAAGGAAATCCTCGAGAAGATCCGCGCCAACAAGGACCAGATCCGCGAGCTGGACCTGCGCGACATGGCGGCCAAGAAGCGCAAGCTCCGCCCGTCGGGCGGAGACCTCGTGGGCCGCGTGTTCCAGCTCAACCGCACGGTGCTGCGGCTCTTGCTGCCGGACCACGAGATCAGAGACGTGGGCGCCAAAGCCATGGGCAACATGCTGCGTGCGAACAACACTCTGCAGCACTTGGACCTCCGGGGCAACGAGATCTCGGCCGAGGGGGTGGGCGCCATCAGCGACGCCCTCTACGGCCACGAGACGCTCGAGCACTTGGGTCTGTCCAGCAACCAGCTGGGGGACGACGGCGCCAAGGCTGTGGCCCAAGTGCTGCCGTACAACATCTCGCTGAAATATTTGGGCCTCGCCAACAACGGGATTGGCGAGGAAGGAGGCAAGGCGCTGCTGGAGGCCGTGCTGCAGAACCGCTCGCTGGTGGTGCTGCAGCTGGTCAAGAACGACATCCCCAAGGACATCCTGGACAAGATCCGAGCGGCGCTCGTGGTCAATAAGCTCATGCAGAAGAAGGCCCAGCGAGACGAGGAGAAGGACCAGCAGAGGTACGAGGAGGCGCAGAAGGACCTGGCGAGGATGAAGCAGGAGGCGCTCGACAACCAGAAGGACGAGGATAGCTCGAGCGACGAGGACGAGGACGATGAGTCGCTGTGGATTTAACGAGAGGAAGCGGTGCGCTGGCTTTGGCTGGCGATGTATGATGCAGAACCAAGAATGAAGTGTGCTATCTATGTTTGATTGAATGTGCGTAGAGGATACTAATTGGTTGGTGGCCTTTGTGATTGTGATAACACCGACACGAAGTTCAACCAATTGCCGTTGCAGCGAGAAATACAGAGTGCTTCACTGGTAGGCGTATTTTTAGCATCCCATTTTGTCTGTCTTTTTGCTAATGATACACAAGTGACCTTTCATTTCCCGGATCTTCATGGACGGGAACGTGGTGCCGGGGCCGCGGACGCGGGACGCCGATGGGAAGGCATTGATGTCGCTGGACGAGCTGAGAGAGGGCATGTTTCAGTCCATCCGAGACAACGGCACCGTGGAGCTCATTCGAGTGAGTCCTGTATCCGATTGAAGCTGAAATGCCAGATGCTTACGCATTGTTGGTACAGGCACAACTGCGCAGGCGGTTCATTGAGAAACTTCAGCAGCAGCGTCGGCTAAATGACGATCGAGATGACGAGAACAATGCAGGTCGAGCTAACCGAGATGCAGCAAGCTCTACACCTGACGAGAAGCTGGTGCATGGACTGGTAGCAGAATACCTGGCAAGTAAAGGGTTGGAGAACACACTTGCAGTGTTTGTACCTGAAATCGGTGGTTCGCGTAACCAAGTTGACAGCGCTACGATCTTGGAGGTACGTCTTGGCTTGCTCATGAATATGTGCACTGACTAGAAATCCTTTTGATGCGAACGACGCTGATTTACTAAACGCACTATCATGTGAAGATGCTGCATGTGAACTCGAGCATTCAGAACAAGCTGGTAAGAAGGACGGCTCCTCTCGTTCTTTTGTGTTCACTGTGCTGAGCTGTGCTCGTTGGTATTTGGTTGCTGCTGTCAGGAAATGGAACGGGCAAGTACGGGGCAGTCACTACTTTTTGTTCTTGTGCGAGAGCTCGTGCGCCGATTTCAACTTGCTACCATGGACTCAGGGACACAAACAGCTATGGATTGCTTTGATCATCGCATCGTATTAGGTACGTGGTGGTAACAGCTTGGACACAGCAAGAGTCCCACTCACAAAAACACTGTCGGGTGTTGCTATGCAGAAAACCAGTTGCGACGGGTGGAGAACGCTTATCTAGCGGAGTGTGCAACTCAAAAGCACGAACCGCAGAAGTCTCTTGAGGAGCGCATGATGCAGTATCAACGGGAATACGACGACATTTGTGATAAGCGTCTTCAGGAGGAGTTGGGGAGGTATAAGTCGACAGAGGTCGCAATTGTTCGAGCAGAAGAGCGAAAACGATTTGATAGAGAAGTGGATAACCTTCGGGGGTCTCTGATGCAAGAGTATCACGATAAGCAGGAGCGTCTTCAGGAACGCGAGCGTGAATTAGAGCTCGCCTTTGTTGCTCGCAGAACTGAGCTAGAGACATCGCTGTTCGAAACCCGGCAGTCGCTGTTCAAAGACATGGAGAGACTGCGAGTGAAGGAGGCAGAGTTACAAGTAAAAGTGGAGAGCGACTTTCGTCACTTTTCCAGCGAAACTCAGCGTTTTCAACTGTGGGAAGAAAGCGTGCGCACACAAGAAGCGAATTTAGAGGGTATGATTGCTCAAGCAATGGGGGAGAAGGAGAGGGCTTGGAACATTGAGCGTCAGCAAGCTCTCAACGACATTCAAACCAAGCAGGACGAGCTGTCTGACCGCGAAAGAGCGGTTACAACAGAAACAGGAACGTTGAAGATGCTTAAAACCCAAGTTGTTGCGTTACAACAGGAAGTCGCCGCGCTGGAAGCTGTACTTTTGGTACGATTGATATTATTTTCTCGTTGCTTAGCTGTTGCACACAGTTTCTGATAGCTCGAACATATGACAGAAATCGAGAGACGATCTACGCGTGGCTCAAAATTCTGCACTTCAGCTCGGTAAGGACCGACAGCGATTGGAAGAGCGATTGGCAGAGTTGGAGCTGCAGGTTGGTGAGCAAAAGAACAGCCTCGTGGATGTGAGCACGACCAACGCTCGCCTTGTAGCCATGAAGGATCTCGTTGATGCCGAACTATTGCGCTACAAGCAGAAGAACGCAGAGGTGAAGGAACAAATGAAACTAGTTGGTGCTGATGTGAAATCACTGCAACAACAGATACTAGATATGAAGCTCGATGAAGCTAATGCTATTGTCGCCGAGCGGAAGAAGTTCATGCAGGTTATGGATGAAGAGCGTGAACGTTCCCAGTGGAAGGAAAACGAGTTACTGACCAAGGTATGCGAGATGCAGAGTCACTTGGCGGGGTCTGAGGCTCTAGCAGAAAAGTATCAGAGCCAATACGAGGATGAAAAGGTTCACGTGGAATCATTGCGGCATGATGTATCGAGCTTGAACTCACTCCTGACCCAAGCTCAAGCCACGATAAATGTCAAACATGGTCCTTCACGAGATTTAGTAAGCTTCAAGACACAACGAAGCGCAGGGGCCAGTGATTCGTACGAAACTGGAGCTCTCGTGGGATCGGATTATCAAATACGAGGGGGGCACGAGCGTACGTTCATGATGAAGATGATGGAAATGATGTCAAGTTTGCAAGATGGGCGCAACCACCAGGATCGTAGCGATTCTAGTCAACCCAGCAGAGACCCGTCAACCCTACCTGCTCCCCAGGATCGTACACCTCAACCCGCAACTCTTTTGCCAACCGATCAGACACGTGATGAAGTTCAAGAGGAGGCTACACGTCTGAAGGAAGACCAAGCTCGAATCGAGCGGGAGTTGATTGAGAAACGCGAGTACGAGAAAAAGAAGCAAGTTCAAATTGAGGAGCAAGAGCGCGAACTGGCTGAGCAGCACAAGCAGTTCGAAGAAAAGCTTGCTCGCATGCGCCAAGAGCGTATTGAAGAGGAAGAGAGAATCGAGGAGCAGCGCAGACGGAAGCAGGCTGAAGTAGATGCGAAATTGCAAGAGGAATTAGCTCGACAGCGCGCGGCTGTACAAGAGGCAGTGGAGTCACAGCAGAAGCTGGCGGCGCAGCGCTTGGCTGATGAGCAGCAACGCCTACAAGAGGAACAGGCGTATAGGGAGCGAAGAATTGCGGAGGAGCAGAAGTTCAACGAAGAAATTGAGGCAAAGCGACGGCAGCAACAATTGGCGGACGAGTTAGCAACTAAGCAACGAGAAGCGGACGAAGAGCGTCTAAGGCAGGAGCGTCAAGCCCACCAGGAACAAGAGCGGATTCGGTTGGAACAAGAGCAGGCATCAGTACAGCAAGCAGCAAAGCAAGTACAAGAGGAAGAAGAGCGCCAGAGAGAGGAGAAAATTCGCCTCGACGAAAAGCGGGAGGAGGCGGAGGAGGCAGAGCGAATAAAGACCGAAGCACTGGAGGAGGCGTCATGGCCGGAAGCTATTGTTGAAGAAAATGATGCTGAACCCAACCACGATGAAGTAAAACCTGTCGATATCGTGGATGAAATTGCTGCGGAGGACACTTCCGCGGAAGCCAACACTGAAGAGGCTATTATCACGAGCGAAGTCTTATCAAATCATGAAGAATCACCCGTGGAGGCGTCGGTGACAAGTGCTGCTAGTGTCGAAAATGACCAGGATGTCGATGATACTGTAAACGAGATTCCAGCTACCGTATCAGAGCCTCCAGCGAAGACAGCAGAAGAAGAGGAGCAAGAACGACAAAAGGCTGCAGAGGAGGCAAAGAAGAAATCCGACGAAGACGCCATCGATGTGTATCGCCAGCGAGTTCTTGCGAGAAAAGCCGCGGAGAAACAGCGCCAAATGGAGCTGGAAGCCGACAATGAACGTAAGGCAAAAGAAGAGGAAGAGCGCCAGCGACTTCAACTCTTGGGTGATGCTAGTGAGTCGGACCACGAACTCGAGCTCTCGGGTGGATCATTCGCTGAATCCAGGTATGTGATCCAACGCTGTAAACTTGCTTATATTTGGAACTCATCTTTTATTTGTGAACTTGTTATGATGCAGTGCTGCAAGCAACAGCGACTCATTCTAGCGTAATAGGCAGCTAGCAATGTTCATGCAGATTCGGGATAGTCGGTTGCCATTATCGTGATCGTTTCTGCGTTGCGACCCTTCCCTTTGAAGCGCCAGTAGCTTTGCTTGGTCAGTTTTCGATTGTTTCAGCTTGCGCGAACACGATGCCGCTAGGAAATGACAGCCGCCCTTCTCGACGCCCGATGCCTCGGCAATTGGACATGAGTGGCTGGAGCATGGACTCATCTTCTGCCACACAAGACCGTGGCCCGGTGAGAAGTGCATGTAGGAGTTCAAGGGAAGCGGATGGCTTCAGCTACCGTAAGACACGTGAAGCTCCAGACCGTTTTGACAGCTTTAGGGAGAACGAATACCAACCCCGGCGCTCGTCTACCAGGGAAGAATCACCGCGTCCATTTGGTGGGAGACCGACGCGTACCTCTGAATACGAGGCTAGTAGCTTTTCAAGTGGGCGGAGTACTACCAGGGACAACACCTTCGATTCGGCATTCCCTTCGACTTCGATTGGAAGCAGTGGGGACTTTCCACGAGTTGGCAGCTCTAGTGCCACATCCAGGAGTGATCGCGAGAATCGTCACGACAATCAGAGTGAAGTCGATGACCACCCCATTCGTCGTGATCACATGCGAAGGTCATACAGTACCCATCATGATAGCCCTCGACGAACAAGTGAACACAGCGATACACGTGACGCGGAGGCTTCATCCTACGCTGGAGGAGCAGAATCGTTCACCTCGCGTACTTCTTTTGGCTATTTACGATCGGGTAGCTTCGCCGACTCCAGTCTTTACGATGGCAAGGCCGATTTAATTCGCGAAGCCGAGTCGCCTGTGGCTGTTCGGCTGGAAAATGTGAAGGCATCTCGCAATGCAGACAAAGGACCTACGCGCACAGCACCGGAAATCGAAACCTCATCACTCGCTTCAGGGTTTGAGAACCAAGATGAACACCCCAGCCCAACAAACTCAGAGACGTCTATTCCACCCACTTCTCCCGCTTCCGAGTGCGACTCGGTTGCCAAGCGAATCCGAGACCGCTACCCGACGCAGTCCATTCCGTCGCCAGTGTCTTCGGACAGATCAACAGTCAGAAGACGAGCTTCCTCGCCGTGCTCTTCGGTGTCGACGACGACCAGGACATACGCGAGCAGAGGATCAACGACCAGGTCAAAGACATCCGACTCACCTCAGCGAGCGGCTCAATCTGCAATGAGTGACCTCCGCGAAGACCTGTACGCGTTTCGCAAGCAGATGCGCGAGGTGTTCATCCGTGTGGAGGACATGGTGGACGTGCATAGGTCGTTTTTCAAGTCGGAGCCAAGCACCGGCAGCCCTGTCTTTCGTGAGGAATTGCAACAAGAAGCTGAACAACTTGCAAACGAGGCGTTCGAGCAGCTAGCGGATCTACGCCTACACTTTACTCGTCTGGCGAAGGACTTCCAGCGAGCAGACCCACCGGCTTACGAACGTCCCGTTCCAAACCGAGAGCGCAAAACGCGCCTTCTTGTTGCAGCATCTCCCGTGCGAGCCCACCACGCTGCTTCCACCCATTCATCCGACGACGGGAACACTAGCGTCAAGGGCTCCGAACTGCCGGAAGATGATGGCAGCGATCGCCTGTCGGTGGCCAGCGACAACAACGACGAGGCTTCAACCATGGAGCCCTCGCCTATAATCCGAAACTTGGCTCGGGTGGACAGCGACGACGAGGATGCGCCGACAGCCATCATGCCAGACTCGAAACGCACAACGGCGTCCACTTACTTGTCTTCGCAGTTGCAGTCACGGTGGCGAAAAAACTCGAGCGTGGACTCGGCGTCCGTCGCCATGAGCGATATCAGCGAACGCATGAGGCCTCCACGCGGGCGCTCTCCCAGCATCGTGAGCGACGCCAGCTCGCTGCCCGACCAATGCAGCAAGGCGAGCGAAACCGACGCCAACGGCATCTTTAGAGGTGAGCCCTTCAGTGAACCCATGTCACTTTTGGCCCCCTTCAACTTGCCCTCTGACTTTTTTTGCTGACTACCGACTTAGATTTCGACAAACGCATGGAACAGATCCGCTGCTCGCTCAACGCCATCGCGAGCGGCAAGAAGCCGAGAGCGCAGTGCAGCACCAACGTTGCGGCGGCGGCGGCGTCGACGGTAAGGTTGCGTTGAAATGGCTACAGTTGCTGGTTGCTTTCTCCTGCCAAAGTTGCTGACGACTGCGCTATTGCTGACGCTAGGCCGGAGGAGCAGGTTCGCCCATCCGCGCCATGATGGACGCGACGCGCACAGGGCCAACTCTGCGCGAGGCGTCGCGGATATCCAGGCGGCTCGCCTGCGATGGCGATGCAAACGTCGGTGACCACCGACGGGCCGGTGGCGGCCGCGAAGCCGAGCTGCACCAGCTGCTGCAGGAGCTCAACGACATCAACGCCGGCAACGCGGACGACGACGACTGAACTCGACTCCGCCATGGAGTTTAGCCATGTTGGCATGGATACCTCGGTTTTGCCCGCTAAAATTTCGCTGCTAATCAACCGTAAAAAGGAGCAAGGTTAAATCCTGTAAATTTCTCTGATAACCAAAGCGTAAAAAGCAGCATGGTTAAATCCTGCCGATGGGCAACGTCGAAACGACAAAGACGGCGCGTCTGTTTCGCTAGCCGACGAGCACGAGCATTTTCGCCGTGATGCTACAACACCGAAAGTGCTTCCTGTCGCCGTGTACCGTGTACCTCTCGCGCTTGCTCCCCAGCGATGCAAACCTTATAGCTCGACGACCGCTGGCGTCGTTATGCGCGGCGCTAAAATTTGGCCTAAAAGCGAACCTATGATCGTCTGATAGAGGTACAGTGTACCAGTCCGTTCCCTCAGACTGTCCGTTGCAGTGCGCTCTTCCGCCCTCATTCGCCGACCTTCCTCTCCGCGCTCAAGCGGCCTGTCACCGCCACGAACCACCTGCGATAGCATGGCACCCGACGAGAAGGCGCCGCCCTTCAAGCTGGTGCTGCGCGTGCACAGCGCCGAGGAGCTGCAGCACTCGTCGTCGCAGGGCGCGTACTGCAAGCTCTACGTGGGGGCCTCGGCCATGACCGAGGGCAGCCACAAGGCGCTGAGCAAGAAGGACTCGAACGACTCGTCCACGTCCAGCGAGGACCTGGACGAGGCCTGGCAGCTCGAGGTGCGGCGCACGCGCACGCAGCACCAGCAGCCGAACGCGCTGGCGCCGCCCGAGACCATCTGGGACGAGGCCTTCGAGGTGCCCCTCCGCCCGGGCGTGGAGCTGGGGACGCAGATCCTGAGCGTGCGCGTCAAGAGCCAGCACCTGTTCTTCTGCCCCGTGATCGGGGCCTGCGCGGTCTCGCTGGCGAACCTGCTGCCCGGGGAGCGGCTGGAGCAGTGGTTCCCCCTGCAGAAGGGGAAGAAGCCGGCGGGGCGCATCCGCGTGATGCTGCTCATCGCGCCGGACGACAAGACAACGGTGGCGTCCTTGCCCAGGAGGAGGCAGCCCAACCAGGACGTGGTGGCGGCCAGAGCGGCGAACCACGAGGCGGACGAGGCCATCAAGAGGCTCGTGGACAAGCAGCTGAGGCAGGAGGCGGAGCGCCGGCAGAGACGCCTGGAGCGGTCGTCCAGCGGACCGCCCGTCGAGGTGAACCGGCAGCAAGAGGACGACTGCCATTTGGTCGGCCGGAAGAGGGACGAAGCGGCCATTGGAGAGCGGCAGAAGCGAGGAGGCAACGCGACGTGGCCACCCCCGCCTGGCGTGTCGTCGCCCAAGGTGCTGCCGCCGCTGGGAACTCCTGCGGCGCTCCGAGATAACGACAAGGAGAACGACCACCCCCCGAGCCCTCCGCCCACCGAGCCATTGCCGGTGTCCCCCATGTCGGAGTATGAACAACGGCTGGACAGGAAGCTGCGCCAAGTGCGGAAGGAGACGGCGAGGCTGCGCAGACTCAAGTCCCAGCTGAAGAAGTACATCCCGGACCTGCAGACGGATTCGGACTCGGACGACTCGCTGGACTCGGACGACGGGCCGGAGGCGCTGCTGTCCGGGCCGTCGGCGTCGACCTCGCCCGCGTCGGAGCGACATGACCACCACCACCGCGTCCACGCGAACGAGAACCACCCGCACAACCACGACGAACTCAAGCACTCAAGGTTAAAGTCTGCACCGCATGACGGAAGCAAGGGCGACAAAGCTTCCAAAGCGGGCAAACAGGGCACAGCCGTCGCCTTCTAGCGGGCCGTGCGCACTTTTGTGTTGCAGTCGTGAAATGGACTGAGATCCATAGGCAAGTATCCCTAGACGCTGGCTGGGATAGTCAATAATCTATGTTGTGTATTTTGCTGTTTGCGATAACGCGTTGTGTGTTTACCACTGCCTTCAAGACAGGTACAGTAGGTTCAAGCTCGACAAAGTGGATACAACTAGAGAGCATTTGTCAAGCTGCGCAGGCCAACTCTCCGGTCCCCGTCGGGAACTTCCCGAACACACATCCCGTGGGCACAGCGTTCTTGGCTACACCCCCACCTCCCAGTACTGCATTGTGCGATCACTTCTCAAGTTCTTCATGGCGGCCCCCGACGAAGATTCCTACACGCTGATCCTTCACGTCCAATCGGGGCAGGATTTGCCAACGCATGCCAACGCAGCCTTCTGCACGACGTTCGTGTGGAGCAACTCGTCTCCTGACGGCCCAGCTCAGTCAAAGGCACAGCCAAAGTACACCAGCTTCAGCCGCATCAAGGCCCACGAGCCCGTCGAGTGGAATGAACAGCTGCAGCTCGACGCGAGCAACCCAGCGTCGGACGTGCTAACAGTCCGCGTGAAAGACTCGAGCGACGCACTCGTGGGGAGCTGCAACATCTACCTGGCCCACCTGCATCCAGGGCAGGAACTGGACCAGTGGTTCCAGCTTCACCCCACCGGACATATCCGCTTGAAATTGGTGCTGACTCCCAAGCAGCGGCCCCTTCCGACTCCCGTTGCTGACCCCTCGCCGTACGCTTCCGCCTTCCAGGCGCTCCTTGATCTCGAGATGAAGAAGAGAGCAGCAACAGTGAATCAGTCGCCGCTTCCAGCCAACATCGCCATGCTGCTGGAGGCCCAGCGCCAGGCACAGCAGAACGCGATGCTCGTGGTCAACCAGCACCTTCGCCAGCAGCAACAGGCCACACAAAGCTTCATGCAGGCACAATCCCAGTCCCCTTTCGCCGCCGGTTTCCAAGCGGGCTCCCACGCTCAAGCTCAACAGCAGTCGAACGGCTCCAATTTCCACGAAATGATGGGAACCGCCGCCAACATGCAGCAGCTCAACGGCAACAGCACCGGGGGAGTCGGCACTAGCGGCCTAGGCACCGTGGCCTCCATTGGTCTGGGGGCTCTCGGGCTCGGACCTTACGGTGCGTTCTTCGGGTCGTGAGCGGGGGAGTGCATGGACAGTTAAGCGAAATCAAATATATCACATACTGTAGCCACTTTTTTGGTGTTAGAAGTTACACGCCTCTACCGGCGCCATCTTGATGGGTACATTTCCTTTTTCCCGTAGCTCCTGGCTTCATTCCGCAATTTGCCGCCAACCCGTGACAGCGTCATGGAGCGTTTCAACTCCAGTATCGGGCTGGCGGGATGGGGCAACCCGACGCTGCCCGAGAGCGGCTTCACCCTGTTCCTGCGCGTCCACTCGGCGCGGAACCTCGCGGCGATGGGGCGCGGGTCGTACTGCAAGCTGTACCTGGGCAACACGGAGGTTGTGAATGGGTCCGCCCAAGCGGGCGCCTCGTTCAGCAACCTACTGGCGCTGGATCACGCGCAGTCGCAGGTGCAGATGCAGCCCCCGACCCACCGCGTCTTCCGCACGAAAGTGCTGTACTCGGACCAGAAGGCGTGCCCCGAGTGGAACGAGAAGCTCGAGCTGCACGTGCTGAACCCAGCCACCGAGATCTTAACGATCCGCGTCAAGAGCCAATTGATGCTCTTCTGCCCCTCGGTCGGGGCGTGTGCTATTCCTCTGTGCAATGTCACGCCGGGGGAGCCGGCGGAGCAGTGGTTCCCGCTGCACAAAGCGGGCAAACCGGCGGGACACATCCGCCTTCAGCTGTTACTCAAGGAGAAAGATCCGCATGTGGGACCCCCGCCGCCACTTGCAGTGAACGAGTCGCCGATGCAGAGGCTCATCCAGCAGCATTGCCAGCAAGAGCGGGACCGACGCCAGTCGCAGCAGAGCGAGGAGTCCACGAGACGCCAGCAGTTTGAAGAGCAGGAGAGGATGCAAGCGGAGGTGAGACGACAGCAACAAGAAGCGGAAGAGCGAGAGCGGACGAGAATGGAAGAGATGGCGAAGATGCAAGCTTTCCATGAACACATGCAGCGAGAAGAAGAGGCAAAGGTGCAGGCTTATCTGCACAAGCAAATGGAGCACGAAGAGGACTGGCGCGTGCAAGGACTGGCGCAGAAGATGCACGAGATGAAGGTGGAGGAAACACCGGAGGTTGTGGCCAAGGAACCGTCGAGCTACTGTTTCGCAGATGATGTGGTGACGGCATCGACGTCAAGGCGTTCGTCGAACTCTTCGGGACTAAAGCAGAGCTTTGCTAGCTCTCTGGATGGAAACAACCGTGAGCAAGTTGCTGAAGCTGTGGTCTTGGGGGAGGTGGTCCACGATGCGTTGCCTTCCTCGGATTCTTCGTCGGATGGAGAAGATCGCAAGCGCCGAAGTCGGCGTAAAGACAAAAAGCTTCGTAAGGAACGCTCCAGAAAGCAGTCCCGAAGCGCTACAGACAACCAAGCCAGTAGTCCTCCATTGTTCCCAAGATCTACCGATCCGGGACTGCGAGAGGAAATTCCTCCGTGTAGCATATCGTCGGCCTCCCGTGCTGACTCGTCGAGCTCAGAGGAAACGTCCTCTTCCGAGGAAGATCGGCGGCGACGGCGCCGCCGTCGTCGCAAGGAGAAGAAAGCGAAGAGGAAGGAACGTCGTCGCAGACACAAGGCTAAACGGAAAGCCCGTCGCGAGTCTGATGGATATGAGTCTTCTTCTTCGTACGCGTCGTCGTCGTCCTCCTCGTCATCTTTGTCTTCATCGTCATCGTCTGAGGATGAGCGCCGCAAGCGCAAGGCAAGGAAACACAAGAAAACCAAGGAACGCGCTCGATCGCTCCGTGAAGGCAAAGCAAGCTCCATCCCACGAGCGTCAGCTCCGCCTCACGCAAACTCATACGGACCCGACCACTCCAGCTATCCAACGAATAAGTACAGCGATCCTCCTCCCGCATACTCCAGGGCTGATCAACCACAGTACGGGGCAGGTTCATCTTCCAACTACATTGAAACGTTGCCTCCCCAGCCGCAACAGAAGCGCACGATGGCGGAAAAGATCAGCACGGCTGCAGATGTGGCGTCCATTTTATCAGACGTAGCGTCTGTGGCGACAAGCATCCAGCAATTAACTGGCGGTGGTGATGCCGGAGGTGGCGCAGGTGGTGCAGGCATCCCTTTTGGTGCACCCGACATGAGTCAATTTCTAGGAGGCCAGGATCTCTCGGGCTTGGCAGGCCAAGACTTCTCGGGTTTAGTGGGAACGGATACGGCGCAGTACTTCTAGCAGCACGAGTAGCTTGGCAGATGCGTTGAGGCAGGTTGGAATGTGTTTTTCTTTTTACAGGTGATCGATCGCCATTGAAGCGACAACAGCTTTACCATATGGACAAGGAGGATTGTACTCAGATTTTCATGACTGATTGTCGATATCATTGGAAAGCGGCATGCAGGAAGCATGATGGAACACTAAACAACGCCAACCAAAGTAAGAAGTGCAGCAAAGATGCCCTCTGTAACACCAGAGCTGGCTCTTGTTTTTGAGTAATAACGCAAGGGCTCCCATGCTTCGCCGGCAACAGCTTCGCTTCTAAGGGCCGGAGAGAGAGAGCTTACGTAATAAATACGTTTTGATGTATGGCCTCCCCTCTTTTCACCGATCGAACGCACAGTACGTACACAAACATCGTCTTCTGTGTTGTGCTTGCCACCTATCGAAGTCTCCGTGTTGACTGTAGGTGACTTGAGCGGAGCCTTTGGTGCTAGTGGCACGTATGAAAGCACGAACCGATTCGGATCTTGCAATCCCAAGTTGACGAGTCCTATCGCAGGAGTGTTCACTCAGCGATTGTCCTTGACAAAAAAGACCAAGGAACCGATCGATGAGGTATCTACCCTTCGTCACCACCCTTCATGTGAGCCACCAGCAACGTACCTCCGACGCATAGAACATTGAAATCACCACGTCCGCTCCACACCTGAAAGCTCCAGTTTATCGCTGTAAACCCCACTATCCAATTATACTAAGTGGTAGAAACCCATTATGTATCCTGGTTTCCCCAAGCTGTTCCCATCGTCGAAAATGCTTGGATCAGTTTTCATCGACTTTCGATGGTTTCTGTCACTAACGTGGATCACTTCCAAGCATTGGTTCAGAAACGAAGGCACACTAACGAATTGCCCCATGAAAGTAGCAATTGTCGTGAGCGCGGTGGTGTCTTCGTCACCCACCACCAACCACCGCACCGAGGTCTGGGGACCTCGGTGCGGTTAAAGTTGGTAAATTATGCGGTGCAAGGCTTCCTTTTGGCGGACCACGCTAGAATTGGGTATGACGCGTACGCGTTAAGTATTCTGATAATTCGGATAGTTCAGTATGCCAGTGTAGCTATGAATTGCTGCTTGATATTCCCGTTCTACATATCGCAAACCTGCTCGCCAATACGGATTCATCATGCTAAAGAGATGAACAGATTGGAAACAACACTGCTTATTGAGGAATGTCCATAATTTTGTGGGGGTTGAGCCCACAAGTGAGAGTCCCAAGGACCTACATCGTGCGCAATAAGTTATTGCCAATAACTGGAAATCGTCAATCTCGCCACCAGTACAATGTAATTTCTGTTGAAAGTATTATTATCCTGAAGCGATTTACAGGTAATATCACCACACGCTTGGACATCTATCTGGGAGAATTTAACTTCGGCACGTTTAATGAAGCCTCTGTTGTGCGTTGCGTAAAAGGGTTCACAAGTTGGCAGACCATCGTATCTTGGATTTGTTGGGGTCCAAATAACCATTCCCGATGCAGGCCCGTTGTCCACGGATACCCCACATGCCGATCAGACATCAAGGACATGTACAATACTGTCAGCATCATTACCACTCGTTTACTTCGCAACTTCATGCAACAGACGGCTCTTTCCAAAGTCAGAGATCGGCACAATGTCTGGGCATGGTCTTGTTTTGAATGCTTTCCAATACATGTATCAAACTTCTCACTCGCATGGCCTCGATGCTTGGATTTGATAAACGCATCGTGGGATATTTTTTAATATACCGTATAACGGGTGGTATCATCTCTTCCCAGTACATGAAGACTTCAGATAAATGTCATAGAAAATTCGAGGTCGCATAGTGCGTTCGGAACGTCTAGCGAATTACGGTGTGCAACAATGCTCACAAATCTGCAACTATATTAATGCGACCATTGTGGATCGGCCTAAGGTCAAAATCCTCTAAAGTTATCGTGCCGCTAAACAAATTGCAATTTCCACATATTTACTACGTATATATATTTTTTCCATTGAAAATCAAAGTCGCCGCTAGTCCATGAACTTTGCTGAATGACCTTACGACGGTTGACACTCCGAGCTCCTTCATATCTGCTTCAAGATCTGCGCACACATTTTGCTAGCTCTGACCAATTTTGTCGTGCGTAAATAGTAGATTTCACCAATCGACCGTCAATCCAAATAACCATCGCAGGATACCGCATCATCGTATACAGAGGCACTTCAACCCCGTCCGAGTATCTTCTTCCATGTTGTGCGTCCTTTCACTGTAGTTAATCTCCATCGCTGCAATGTTTGTGGGCCCCCGAGACTCCAGTCCTGCTTGAAGAAGCCGAGCTCAGAGAGCTCCCAATTGTTATTTTCATCTGAAGCTTGTTCCTGCTCCATCGTTTCTGCGCGGGGTGGGTGGGGCTTTCTTCAAGCGTTGACACATCACACCGGCGTTGATCTCACTCAAACTCCTCGTCTTTTGCCGCACTCAACAGCGATAGTGAACCAGAGTGTGGTAAATACGAGCGAACCCAGTTCGAGTATTACTTGGAAGTACATCGACGTAACTCACAACCATGAGCTCGGGAAAAAACGGATCAATGTCACTCGAGGGCAACTTCGAATACGGCTGACAGCCTGTGCCGAGAGTAGTAACGCTGATTGCGCAAATCGCTGGCCCAAAGCCCTCTACCACGGAAAGCGAACCTAAAGAAAAACATGAACCTATCCAACTTGACTTGGTTTCAGTATGCCGTGGGTTCAACTTCGACCTTTACGAAGGCAAAACATCGGGTCCTCCCTCATTCCTCAATCGTCGCCCAATGTCGCGCTTCCGAGCCTTCACGACGGCGCTGGGGCTCCACGGCACGTCCCGGTCTGCGTCCGACCAGTCAGGCGCCCCCAGCCTCGCTGCACGGGCCGCCAGCACGTCGTCGCTCCGGCCGCTCTACGGCAACTTCACGCTCTACGTGCGCGTGCACTCCGCGCGGAACTTGCCCGCGGTGGCGCAAGGTTCCTATTGTAAATTGTACTTAGGGGACCAACCTATCACCGAGGGCTTCGGCAAGGGGAAACCTCTCATTGGAGCCGACAAGAGGCAAGGCAGCAGCCACCAAACGTTCCATACAAAAGTGCAGATGAGCTCCGCCAGGGCCTGCCCCGAGTGGAACGAGAAGTTTCAGATGAACGTGAGGGACCCGAGCACCGAGCTGCTGACAATCCGCGTGAAGAACCACGTTCTGATATACAGTCCGGCCGTTGGGGCGTGCGTCGTCCACTTGCGGCAGCTTCAACTTGGGGAAACCATCGACGAGTGGTTCCGCCTGTACCGGAACGACAAGCCGAGCGGCGAGATCCGACTGCAGGTCTGTGTGCAGGAAAATGAGTCGCTGCGAGTCCCGCAGCGGAGATATTCCCAAGCCAGCGAGGAAACGATTCAGAGGTTGATGCTCGAGCATCGAGAGCTGGAGAAAGCGCAGCGGCACGAGTTAGAGCTGCAGCAAGAGGAAAAGTGGAGAAGGATGGAGGAAGACGCGGGGAAACGCGCTGGCGCGGAGCAGCAGGTTGAGCGAGAGGGAAACTGGAGGCAGCAATGTGCGAGGAGGGCGGCACAGGAGCAACAGCAGCAGGAAGGGGACAACCAGGACTCGGATTCCGAGTTGCCGGCGAGTTTCAAGAACCGAGGTGGGAAGAAGGAGGAGAATGCCGCCATGCAGATGGGGAATTTGAGTTTGAACCACAATGTGGAGGAAAACCAAGTCATTCCAAGTGGTTATACCGTTGAATGTGTAGATTCGGGAAATGCTAGTGTGGACTATCCCAGTCGACGACTGCCCGGTTTCGGAACGATCCGTTTGTCGGTGGAAGAACTGGATCAAGTAGTGCAGAACGCCCTGCCGACGTCAGATTCTTCCGAGTCCACTTCGTCAGAGCATGAGCGTCGTCATCGTCGCAAAGGAGCCGAGGCTGGTAAGCGCAGTCATCGTAAAAAACACTCCAAGCGGCGAACGTGCAGTGGCGATGAATTGTCCGATGATAGCTCAGTAGCTTCGCGCAGATATCGAAAAGGCTCATCTAGGAACAAGGTGGCTGAGGAAGAAATCGTCAAGAAGAAATCGTCCCACGGCTCTGTGTCGTCTCGGAGCGAGTCCAGCAACCAAACCAAGAGCCAACTTCCTGTCACGTTGACGTTTCCTCCAAGTCCGTCGGATGAATCGTCATCTTCTGAAGATTCTGAAGATGAACGGCATCGACGCCGACGCCGCAGAGCTGAAAAGGCCAAGAGACGAGAGAAGGAAAGGAAGCGCCGATGCAAGCGAAAGAAAAAGTCTCGGCGGAACTACGAAAGTAGTTATTCGTCTTCCTCCCTGTCATCGTCTTCGTCACTGTCTTCGTCCGAAGAGGAGCGGCTTCTGCGCAAGCTCAAGAAGAAACAAGCGAGGAAAGCCCGGGCTCGCGCTAAACTAGCGGAAAGCGTCGGTTCTCGTGCTTCAACCCAATCGTCAGGTATACAGTACCAGCACAAGCTTAGTTACGCGGACTCGCGTAACATTGATTCCGTGTCTCCTTATGTGACGCAGCAATGGTGGCCAGAGCAAGTTGATGTTTTGCAAGTCAGCGGAGCGCAACTGGAAGGCCAAGCACGTCGTCCTGGTCACAACGCCGTCGTTGATAATGGTGATAAAGCGACGTCGGCAACTTCTTTCGTTCCAAGCACGGCCCAAAAGGAACCGGGGTACAGAGACTGCGGGCCGGATGGAGTTGGATTTGACGAACCTGACCAGCCTGCACTGCCGCAATATCTCGAACAACCCACTAAGGAACCGGCAAACACGGAGCTGATGCGCTCCTTTTGCTTTTGAAAATACAATGGGTTGAACCATGGTTATCCATAAGATGAACTGTGGACTGTGTTCTTCCTATGTAAAGTTTGAGTTCTTGGGTTGCCACGATTTACTTTGCGTTATCGCTCCTCATGCCTACGCAAACTTGAACAAATCAAAGCCTTCGTTCGCAGCAACAATGTGGTCTCCTTCGATCGCTAAATTCGCAGTAATGTCAGCCTCAGCCTGAGTATTTGTGAACATTTTCGTGTAGTAGAGCAATCATTGCAACCTCCACTCATCCCATTCCCGATGAAGAGGCAGTGGAGGTGAGAGCACACCGATCGGTGTTCGAGTGTACATTGGGATTTCCAACTGAGCAGTAGAAGACGCCACAGGCAGGAAATATTCCTGTCTATGGGCCCTTATTGGCACGCACACCCGGCATCTTAAGCAGATCCCGCGGCTGCAAAGAGATGCCACCTAGAACTTGTTTGTAGTTAATAGGCTTTAAAAACCGGTGTAGCCCCTCCAGAATTTGACAGGAGTTTGGCAAAACGACAAAACGACAAAACAGACCAGGAACCGGACTGAACCTTGCCTATGAAGTATTTGCAAAATGAAAGGTTAGGTTAACTTGAGTCACTTGTGTTTCATATGGTTACCCTAACCCTGATGACCTTACTGTTCAGATCGGCTGTGCAAGAAAATTGAAGCCACTTCCGACTTACTTGAGATGTGTATGGATCTGTGTCGGAAACAACTTCCTTCGCCTGAATAAAAACACTATGCAAAACCGGATTGCAAGGTCCATTAAAGCTAAGTGTGCTGCTAATATATACCAATCACAACATGGCCCAAAGTATAATTTTTTGAGGTTATGTGCGGACCATGAAGGGTTGTCGGATATTGTTTTGGAGACACTAGACACCTCCATCAGGTACAACAAGACCAACAATACTAGGATATTTGAACAAGACTAGAAGTACTTGACAAGACTTTTCATACTAGACAACACATAAAGTACTATGACAAGACTTGCAGTACTACGATAAGACCTTTCATACTATTCCTTGCATATACGCGTGTTGAGATTTCACGAGTCGGTTCTTCCTATCCAGGCGAATGTATCGTGCAAGCGTATCAATAGTGAGCACACACACGTTTGGAGTAGCCGCCTCCTTTAGCCAGTGTTTGGTGTAGTAAGCCGAATACGCAGAAAGAGTAGCTTCAGAAGTATCCTGTGGGTCACCTACTTCTTTTCGCGTAGCAAACTCCATGGCGTCTTAGGTAATTAGCTTGGCAACACTGAGACGGCTATGCAGCGCTCTACTCTTCTTTTTGTCCAGGCTTGTCCACTCGCTAAGGCGTTTGAATAAATGACGAGATGGGTCAGCCTTCCAATACATTCGACACAGGTCCTTCCAATTTTTTGCAGGTGGGAGGATTGACACCTGCTCCTCACAAGGAGAGGTATCACGTGCTGGAACCATATTGTTGAACCTTGAAGACTTCAAAATCGTGACGAGGATGTCAATCTTCTCTTCAAGAGCTTTCATCGAGGCTTCACCGGTCTTCAAACGCTTTTCAATGGAGCGGTCAGACAGTGTTTGTCCAGGCGAAACCTCTGCGTTTCGCTTTCGTCCCGTAGACGTCGTCGGACACCCCGAATGGACTTCGCGATCGGGAGCCAAACAGTCAGCTAGTTCTTTATCTTCATCTGTAGCTGCTTGATCAAGGAGATAACGAACGAGCGTCTCCGCAGACTCGTTTTGCGTCCATCCAGCCCACCACTTCACCATTCGCAGCGACCACCGCCGTTCAGGAGTTGCAAACATGAATCAGTACTGAGCACCAGCTCGCCGAAACGTATGGGAGGTAAACCATACGTCACGCCACTCTTGCCGAATGTAGCCACGCATCGCCTTCCCATTCCGATTCAGGTCGCGTACTGCACAGTTGAGTAATGTAATGAACTCCTGCTCTGACATTTTTTAGCCCCATTCGACACGCACATTCTCGCATCCTGTGGTAGCCGCGTCCGTCTTGAGGACATTCTTTGAGATTTTCGACAGAGCTGGAAAAACGTAATCGGTGTCACTCCATCTGTGGTCGGTCTTTGTTTGGACGTACGTCAGTCAAGCATGTAGGTGATACAAGGCGTCAAGCGGCCTTTCACTCTCCTCCAGGCGGTGCAGATTATAACGTCGACCTTCCGCGACCTCCGTCTTTCGATCTTCAAGCTTGTAAGCCGCAAATGTGACAGATACGGTCGGGTCAGAGGAACTCAACCTCGTCAACCCTAACGTCATTTTTTTTCCATTTCAGACTGAGCACCTCGTTGATCCGACACATACCGTAGAAAGCAAATGCGGATACAGCCGTAAACCATAAGCGGCTTGCTTCAGTAAATCCCGTCGTGGTGGCCAAGTGGCAGTGAAGAACTCGAAGCATGTCCAGAGAAATAGGCAGGGCTTGGCGCTGCGTAAACTCCGTGCTTTTGCGCTTCTTCAAACCGCGCATGAACTGCCGAACGAATGTGTCTTTTGCTGGATTTCCCAATCCACTCTGGACGCCTTTGTCGTCGGTTACTACCATCCTCTTGTCAGGTCCGGCAGCATCTCGATGCTTGTGACTACTATAGTAGTTCGCGACAGCGACCCTTGTCTTCTCCGCAGTTGGTTAGAGACGGCAGCTGATACATGGTGGCGCACCGTAGCTGGATCAGGGTATTCATTGGCGATGCAGAACTCACAGAACTTCTTGAAGTAGGATGCGTAGACATCCCTTGTTTCCTTCTTGATCACATGGGTGGCTGTCGCAATACCGCCTTGTAAAAGCTCCTGGAATGTGGCTTGCTGTGAAGAAGGCGGAGCCATTGCAAAAGCTAAATGGTGTGCGTTACCGCTGCTTCTCGTCCACCCAAAACGATTATGAGCCTCAGCGCCGTTCATTTGGTCTCGTACTTTAAGTCTTGCCCTAGTAGTTTTAGTCTTGTCTTCGTATTTAAGGTCTCGTCGTAGCATTTCCAGTGTTGTTATAACGTGTGCAATAGAAATAATCAAGTTTACCGGAGCCCTACTAGCATTTATTCATCCTCGCTATCGGAATCCAGACCAAATACCTGTCGAAAACGGCGTTCCCCGGAAACGTGTACTTCCTTCTCCTTTGCCTTGGCCTCATACGCTTTCTCTTTTCCGTAAATCGTGCTACGTAAATACTTTCAACTCAGCCAACGTCTTGTAATCATTCGCTTCTCCAAACGCGTTGATCTGGTCTTGGACCGGAACCTTTGGTGCAGCGTTCTGTCGACGCACATCCTCCTCAACCCATCTCTTGACACTAGTCTGGTACGCTGTCTGCATGTAGTTGCGGTACTTCTGCAGACGGACCCGCACACCAAACTGCGTGTTTGTGTCTGTATCGAGCATCGGCTGCATGTACGAACCAAACAACTTGCACGTTGAATCAGCGCCTTTTCTGCAGATTCGACTTGAAACCTAGGAGGTATGTCGTGGCGCTTGTCAGGGTGTAGGCACAGATAGGTTTTTTTAACCACATCTTCGACAGCAACTCGAAGCCCCCCATCTAACACGATTTTGTCAATATATGTCATAATGATCGGTACGGTTGCATAATACACGTATCTGAGCAAAAATATACTCAAACTACTCTGCGTGCTGACTTAGATTCTCAAGTGGATGCTTATTTATGCCCACATGATCAGGCTTGGGGGGCAGAGACACTTGGTCGAGCTCGCGAAGCTTCACTCGCAGTTCTGGCGTTGAGATATTAGAACTGAACAGATACAGAAAGGTACATTGCTAAGTGTAAGCCATACCTTGCAGCTTTTTGAATTCACGAGCAGCGCGCTTACTGCGCTGAGCTCCGACACGCTTCGCGCGGTTCTTCTCTTGCGTATCTCACTCCGAGACAGTCGCTCTGTTTGCCCCTTACACTTCTTCTTGTGCTTGGAGAAGTTTGTCTTAGAGATCCCCTTACCGCACGACTCGCAGGGAATCTTGGCGGCGCTGCCGTGCGCCGCCCTAGTGGCGCCGGGCATCTTGCAATGTTGTGCAAATGTGTTTGATTGCCTTTGGTTGGTTGATATCACTATTTTCACTGATTCAATTTTGATTGGTTAAAATAGTTTTGTATGGGGTTGTTTTTCGTTTGAGCTGGTGAAAGAAGTAAATTTCTGAGAACTTATAGAAACCAAGGTAGTTAGCGCCCAAAATAGCCATCCTAAGGAAAAACGGTAGCACATCAGCCTCTCTGTAACGATCCACCTGGTATAGTTAATTGCGAAAATTTCCACGAGCTGCTCTCTGGATTAGATCCAGAGTATATATATATACAGGCGAGTAGCTCGACCCAAAATTACAGTACGTCCTTATACGCATACGCTACCCAAACTAAGGACTTCATTCATTTCTCAATCTTAGCTACCCAAATTTAACTTAAAATCTAATGCACCTGTTATCTCAGATGCAAAAGGCATAACCCTACTGATGGAAGGTATGGATCTTGGACACGAAGCTTGGACGAAGCGGAGGGAGGGCAGCACTCTGGGCGAGACCGGAGCGGAGGCAGGAAACCACTTGAGGGGTAGAATGAAGATTCGAAAGTGATT
>JAGDFM010000439.1:0-31866 GCA_019155715.1 Phytophthora pseudosyringae
GCGCGGGGGAGAGCTCGTGGGGAGATATGCTCGACAACTCGGACGAGTGGAGCGACCACGACATGAACTCGCCGCTGTGGTGGTCGCAGCGCAGCGACTTCTCCAGCATCTGTACGGACGATCTGTCTGACATGGACACGCTCTCTCAGATCATCGCACAGCAGTCGCATTTCGATCAAGAAACAACACTGGAGTCGTGGGGGTAAAGCGTCTATCAATCACACGGATGGAGGGCAGAATCCTTGCCATCCAACCAACCAGCTTGCGAAAAAAAAACTGCGTACTCAGGCCGCCGAACCCGACAGCGCTTTGTTTGATGTGCATATGAAGTATTCCATCTACCTTACAGGGAATTCTTGCGCTGGAAACTGGTGGCTGCGTTGTCAGGGTCCGATCGCTCACCACTGAGACTCTCGTCCTCCGTCATTGCTACCTGCACCGAGTTCAACGGAGCCGTTGCCGGGACAACATCGTTCGTGTTGAGCGGCACAGCGCCGTCGTTGGCATCGCTGGACACGTCGACTCCGTAGAAGTCGTAGATGCTCTTGACCGTGACCTCCGAGTCTTTGTTGTTGATGTCCTTGTGGTACGCCTCCAGCGTGAGCCAGAACAGCGGCACGATGTACAGCGCCGAGAACACGTCGATCGTGTAGTGCTTGCGTGCGGCCACAATCAGGAAGGCGATGGTGATCTGCACGCAGACCATGATGGTGATTCCGTACTTGTTGGGCCAGAACTTCCAGACCGTGAGGATGAGCGACACCGTGTAGATCGTGTGCGAGCTGAACATCAAGTCGCCGCAGCCGTTGAGCGAGTCCAGGCGCGTGAACCACTCGCTGACGGTGGGCGGGTTGAAGTCCGGGTTGGGGATGACGCACGGCACCGGGTCGTTCGGGTTCGCCGCCAAGCACGTTGCGTCAAAGTTCAGCTCACAGTGCGCGGCCGGGGACGGCAGCGCCGTCACGAGGAACGAGATGCAGCGGAAGACCAGGCAGATGCTGAGCTGCAGCAGGCAGCGCTTGAGCACGATCACGAGGTAGCGCGGGCGGCCGGCCTCCTGCCGGAACAAGGGGATCGTGAGCACCAGGATGATGGCCGGGCCGAAGACTGCGGCGAACACGAGGATGTCCGAGATGGACGCGGCGAAGCCGTGCAGCTCCGGCATGAGCTCGTAGCCCAGGTCGTAGAGCGTGAAGCGCTGCTCCGTGGACAGGTAGTTGCCCTGGATGTAGTACGCCAGGTTGTGGAAGATGGCGTGGACGTACTGCATGATGACGCACGGCAGGATGATCTTCCACTCCTTGGCCAGCAGCTGCAGCTCGATCTTCACATAGTTGATGAAGTTCTCCTTGTCGCGGAGCTGCCAGCGCCTCCCCATACTGTCGACGGCTTACGAGGGTAGTCGGACGGGTGATTGGCTGAACGAACTGTATGTTGGGGTGGGTTTTCACGGTTTAATTGGCGGAGACTTTCGCTCTAGCAACGTACCTCGGAGCTACGCGTTGCGTGCTGCCGGTCTGTTTATCGAGTGGCGGCGCCCCGAGAGCTCGACCTCCTCTTCCGCGTAAGGGAACGGCGCTGAACGTGCGCGGCTCGCCTGCTGTTTGGTTGTGAGAATCGCTCTGATGCGGCCGCAAACCGGGCATTGCGCCTAATTATACCGACCGCTGAAAACCGCCATAAATTAATACGGACTGCAGGTCGTGCGAGAATTATTGGTACTAGTACTTTATTTTCATATGGGTTCCTGCACTTTAGTATCCTATCCCCGTCTTCGACGCTAGCGATTGAGAATACCGCGTTTCGCGGGGATTACGCACTCGGCGATCATTTGGAGCGATGGTGTCGCAGAGAGCCGACTTGGAGCATGGCACACTGCCGCTCCGAGCTTCACTCTGCTCGATGCGACGCGATGGATAACCTGCTTGCAGCATCGCTATCTCGGCGACGCCATGTCGCTGGTTGAAGGTTTCCTCACCTCTGCTCGTTCACCCCACCGCAATGCGGTCCGCATGCTCTCGAAACGCCAGCGTTTGTTCCTAATGATAGGGAGGTCGGTTTTGACGGCGCAGACTGGATTTTCCTCCGTGGCGATCATGAAGCGACTGGGGGGTTCTCCCTCGCCCCAGCCAATGCACGACGATACGGAGCAGGAGCGGGGCGCGCAGCTTCAACTCGCGCAGCGGCACCGCAAGATCGTCGCCGGCAGCTTCAAGGGACGCAAAGCTCTGGAGCCCGAGTTTGCCATGCCCGGCGTCGTCGGCAAGCTCGCGCTGGGCTTCACGACCTCGGGCCCATTGGCCAAGCACACGAGGATCACGTGCCAACTGCCGGACCACGGGTGGTCCGTGCCGACTGCTTCGCCGCTGAATGTGGTGCTCCAACTGCCATCTCCGAACGAACACGCAACGACTGCAGCGCTGCCACAGGTGAAGATGACGTGGAGCTCCTCGACACGAACGATGGAGTTTACTTTACTGAACGAGAGCGTGATACCTGCTGATACCCCCTTGGTGGTGCTGGTGTCGGGGGTTGGCACTCCCGAGAAGGCGACGCCGCAGGGCGAAGCCATCGTCACGACGTTCGAGAGGTTGGTGGCGAGGACCACCGTGCCGACGTCCACCCGCGGTGGCCAGATTATCGATGGGCCGGCGACGTTCAGTATACCGAAGATTTTGCCGGGGTCAATTGGCGGCGCAAAGCGTTGGAGTCCGCTTAATTGCTGTCCTGGGTCGGTGTCGGATGTGACGCTGGCGTTTACGGTCAATGGCAAGGTTCCTCCGGGTGGGAAGTTGTTGATAGAATTGCCGCCGGACGGATGGGACATGGAGGGGCAACCACGGACGCTGCTTCGAACGCCGGTGTATCACAACAAGGCTCTCACAGCTTCGTGGGACTGCGATCAACACACACTGGAGATCTTCTTGGGCGGTGACGGCACATGTATTGCTACGAAGACGAACGTGATCCTCACAATTGCAAACGTGAAGAATCCAAAGAAGGAGACGATGTTCTTGGCTGCATCGAGCGACGCATCTACCGCCGCAGCTCGTCTGACCACTCTGGCGGCGAGTGGCGGCGTGATTGATGGTCCCAGCAGAATGGAAGTGGCGCGCATTAGTGAGCTCCGGGAACGGGACTTCGAAGTACTCACGAAAGTGCTGGACGCAGATGCAGCAGAGAATGCTGAAGACGGCATCGCCATCGACAGGGTCCCAGATCTGTTACGACGAGCAGGTTTGACCCTCTCTGACGAGCTGTACAAGTCGCTTGTGGTCCCATGCTTCCCAGTACGCGACGCTCTCCCCGCTCCCGCTCCAGAAAATAATGCAAATCCCCCAGTTGACAACGCCACACCTTCCGCTGCTGCCGGGACGCCTGCTACACCGCCAGCTGACCTCTTATCCCGAGTAGAATTACTAAACGTGTTCGCGCTAGTGTACGCTCCGGCATACAAATACGGACAAGAGCTGCGCCTGGCGTGTGGTCGAGGCCATATCGAGCTCGTGCGCGAATGGATTAGTCGGGGCTGCAACCCGAACGCCGGAGACGCGTCAGGCTGGTCTGCGCTGCATTACGCCGCTGACTTCGGCCAACTCGAAGTGCTCAATCTCCTCATTGACATGACGACGCCGCGGCAGAACGACGCCAATGGCGAGAGCACAAGCTTAAGACTGGACATCAACGCCCGCGACGGCCACGACTGGACCCCGCTCATGTGCGCAGCGGCCAACGGCCACATTGACGTCGTGCAGAGGCTTCTGGAGCTCGGTGCGAGCGTCTCCTTGGCCAGTGCCGAGCTCCGGTCCGCCCTGCACTGGGCAGCGAGTCGAGGCATGAGTGCGGCCGTATCCACGCTCGTCGCCGCTGGCGCAGACGTGCGCCAAGTGGATCGCTGCGGCTGGACGCCTCTGCACTGCGCGATGCTGCACGGGAACGCCAAGTGCGCAGCTATTCTCGCGGAGAAAGGTGCCGACCCAGCAGCAGAAGACAAACTGGACTACGTGGCGCAGTTCTACGGCGACGCAACCTTCGTAGTAGTACCCCACGCCGACACCCAGCAGCAAGTCTAACTTCCATGTCGTCCAGCGAAAATAAAGGACCCCACTTCAACCGATAGTTGACACGCAAACTGTGATTGGCCAAAACGCGAAACACGCTCCTCCCATTGGTCGCAAACCGAAATTGCGCAATCGGAACTTTGGAGCAGCTCCAAGCAACTTCGAGGGCTCCCGCGCTCGTCTGCATTCCCCAAGTTTCTTCCAGCCATGGCCACGTCCGCAGGAGCCAAGGTGCTGGCCGAGGTGTACCGCCTGCACCACATCCCGCTGCCGCCCATCACGCTGCAGGCGCTGCTGAAGCGCGGGCCGCGCGCGAGCCCCGCCGTCGCCGCGTCGCTGCAGCGCGACCCGCAGGCGCTGGCCAAGTGGCGCGAGGCGAACGCGCCCGCCATCGTCACGTCCGCGCAGCTGCTGCACCGCGAGGTGCCGATCCGTATCGCGCGCCGCATCGTGGACCTCGAGAACCTGCCGGACGAGCTGCCGCGGGCCTCGCCCATCGTGTCCTTGCGCGAGCAGCTGCTGGACAGCTTCGAGCAGCTCACGAGCTGCCCGCTGCCCGCCAACCTCGCGAGCGAGCGCGACTTCGTGGCGCTGCAGCGCAAGATCCGCGCGGAGCACGCCTCCATGCACGGCAACATCGCCGAGGCCGTGCAGGCGCTCGAGTACGAGCCGCAGGGGCTCAGCGACTCGCTCGACAACTTCTACAACTCGCGCATCGGCATCCGCATGCTCGTGGACCAGCACGTCGCGGCGCAGACCCCCACGCCCGGCTTCACGGGCATCGTCAACGACGAGACGTCACCCGTCAAGATCGCGCAGAGCATCGTGCACAAGGTGCGTCCGTTGTGGCAGGAGAGCCTCAACGGCGACAAGCTGCCCGAGATCGTGGTCAGCGGCGACCAAGACGCCACCTACCGCTACGTGCCGCAGCACATTGAGATCATCTTGACGGAGGTGTTCAAGAACGCCGTGCTGAACAGCGTCGCCGCCGCCAAGAGGACGGGGGCGTCGGCGCCTCCGCCAGTCAACGTGCTGATCTCTGGGGGGCCCCACGGCGTGTGCGTCAAGGTGTCGGACCTGGGCGGCGGCATGACCCGCAAGGAAGCCAACGCGCTGTCGAACTACTACCACACGGCCACGTCCCCGCCCTCGAGCGGATACGACCCCGTCGCGGAGGTGCTGGAGAGACGTGCCAGCGGACTGGACTTCTCGGACTCGTTCGGTCTGCGTATCGCGCAGCTCTACGCCAAGTACTTCGGTGGCGAGTTGGCGATCATGCCCATGGAGGGCCACGGCGTGGACACGTATATTTACATGAACTGCCTCACCGGCGCCTCGGAGCTCAAGTAAGATAGGTCAATTCGTCGGCGAGACTGCTTCCGAGGTTTAAGTAGAATGCTTGCAGCAGGATGGAGACAAATGCAGTGTGGACCTATGATTCGATGAATGGGATATCTTCTAAGGACTGGCTGGTGAGCACTAAGAGCTGACGAGTCTGAACTCCTCTCGTCTAATCTGAACGAGCCGTTTCCTTCTCGCGGGTTGATGGAGTGGAGGTCGGGAAGTCATTTACAGTAATGCCATGTACAGTCTTCCGTTCCGACTGCTTGTTGTGAACGACTTGGATCTGCAGGTCGCTGCTCGAAGTGATCGGCACCGTTGGCAGCCACCTGGCGCCGTCGAGGAGTCCGAGTACCAACCACTTTGGAAATCCAAACCGTAAGCGACGTAGCGCCGAGCACTCGAGGAGTCTCGATGCCCGTCTAACGATTTCTTGCTGCAGTAACACTCCGTTTCCACAAGAGCTGGGGCTGATTCTACTATCTGCTCAACCTGCGACGATCAAGGCTATGCGTCTGGCCGTAGAGGTAGCCCGGACCCCTGCAAAAAGTAAGTCGGCGGTAACAGCAACTTGGATCGTACACACGTTGCGTCTCTAATTGCTGTTTGACTTCCTAGTTGTCGTGTTTGCTGCATTACCACCACGACAAGGGTGCATTAACGCCCTGAACGCTCTTGACTGTATATCTCGTTATCTTAGTGTCGACTGGAAACAATGCTGGTGGGTGGGTCGAAAGCTCTTCCAGATTACACTGTATTCATTGATGCTAAAGCTTCGTGATTCATGCGCTTTGTAGCGAACCTTTAGTATGGGAGCAGTGCTCATCAGCAAGGTTAGACACAGCTCGAGATATCGATTCCAGGACCCTTCGCCTGGATGCACTAGAGTGTTCTTTCGTCAAACTCGTTGTCCACACACCGCACGCGAGCCCACGGAATCAGTCTCAAGAGGTACTGAATGCGTTATGTATATAATATGATCTTCAGTCACAATGCGTACTGACAGCCACTGGTACAGGTTGTGCTAGAAGATATTGAACTGTTAGGGTTTGCTGAAGCTTCGGCTCCTACTCAGAGTCTGCACTCTGTCCAAGAGGACGAGGAGTTAATGAACCATTGTTCTGGGGTGATTCATCGGCCCACGCTGCTTTCTCTCACTAGCGACAACGATGAGTTGCAGGCGGTTCTACTCGATGCTGGAGTGCCGATGGATCTCGTAGCACAGGTTGCCAGCCTTTCAAACAGTGAAGCTGGAATGTTGATGCCATCTCAAGCAATTGGTGACGCTGTAGAGGTCACACCAGAATCAAACTGTCAAGGTGCTGAGCCCGTAGCAGTTCGTGATAATGTCGCATTGGCACCGCTGGAAAATAGCAGCGAAGACAGGGATCCACCGTCACCTTTCGACAACATCCTGCGACAGTATGTCGAGCAAACCTCTCTCGAGAGATCTACGCTCGAGGAAATCCTGGTCACGAAGATATGTAAACTCCCAGACGAAGTATCTTCGTGGCAGTCTCCCACGATTTCACCAAGTGACCCTGCTAACAGCAACGAGATCACGCTGTACACCTTTGGAACGTTCTTTACACAGTGTTTGCTCTGCGGTGGAGCGGACATTCAACGGACTTGCTTACACATGGCCGAGCGTACTGCTCCTCTCATGAAAAAGTCAATTGGCGCAACCTTTGCGTTTGAGGGCATTGTCGCGCTTACCGTTCTTGGCATCCGAGAGGCAAAGTCATCCCAAGTGTTCCAGGCAGCAATTCATTTAGCACACACCGCATTCCTGACTGACATGGCAATCGCGAAGAAAGCGTCAGAACTCGTGGAATCTGAACGCGGCAGATTTCCGGACAGTACAAGTGCTTCAGCATTTGGACTAATTGACGAAGTTGCGTGTGCCAACTGGAGTTACGGCCTACGAGTCATTCTGGAGTGGACTCTTGCAAGTCCTTTTTGCTGGTTGGTCAACCACACTGGGAAATCAACAATGCCATCTAAGACGATCCCCAATGCTTTGAGCCGATTTTCTACAGCTCCACCATCCATCGATAGAGATTTTTTGCAATTTGTCCGCTTGCTGGTCGAACAGGATTTAACTCACACACAGTTCTTCGATGAGCTCCTTGATTTAACTCCTACCGGTAACATGGCAGGCCTCACATTTGCAAGAAATCGTTTGCGGTTGCTTCGTCTCGTGGTTCGCAACGATATCATTCGCTGTCAGGTGCCTGCAAACGTGAAATCGAGTATTCATACACTTAGCACCAATCTATTACGTGCGAACAAATCTACACAAAGTGCCCAACTGACAGCGGACCGTGAAGATGCAATTGTAATACGCCTTGCTTCGGAGTGCTTAGCAGAAATCGATCGATCTGCTTCGAGTACTTACCAAAACAACGAACGCGCCAACCGGTTGGCCTCCGTGCGCCGACATCTGGAAGCCTCGAGCCACGCCAAGAGCCATCATTCTCATCGCTACTCTCATACTGCTTTCTTTATTCAAGACCCACTGCTGGATGCCCAGGTGACGGAATTTACCACACAACTCCAGCGATATTTTGCATCCCAACCTCGTCCACACGCGCTTTATCGGCATTCGTTTGTACGCGCGAGTCAAGCCGCCTCAATCGGCGAAGGACTACTCGTGACTCGTGCGTCATTCCAAAAAGGCAACATTGCTTTTCAAGGAGAGGTTGTCGCCCGAACACCACCAAGAGGGACCTTCCACGAGGAAATTGAACGAAAATCGGCCCCATTCGTGTTCGATGTTGGTGACAAGAAGTTAGGGTCACCTCACTCAGCAGGCCACCAAGAAATTGCGTCAAATTTCGCTGAATTTCGAGGTACAATTGAGCGGCGTAGCGATCCACCGAAACGATCAAACAAGGTGTCCCCCGAGCACCACATCCAAGCTCCGCCAGCTTCAAAATCTACAAGAGTTTCGAGAAATAGTCAATTTGGCACTGGTGTGCTCACTCACACCGTCAATATGGTGCCGAGTGAGATTCCAAAGATCCCGGTCCAGGAAGCAAAAGGTTTAACACCTATACCAGAAATTGCGGTCGCCAATCAATCCTCTACCGCTTCGAATCAACAGCCAGCTACAACTCCACCAGTGGATGACCCTCCTTCTTCAGCCATCATTGAACAAATCTCCACCCATCCGGAAAGTGTAAAACATCTAAAGAGAACGAACAAACCCAGTCGTGAGACAAAGGCTAAAAGCAAAGAGAAGCCCAAAGGCAAAGCCGGGAAAGACGATAATTGCGTAGTTCAGTAGCGAGTTATCAGGAAACGCTTGATTTTTGGCAGTTTAGAAGCTTCTATCATGCTTTTCGACTCAGAGGGAGGTCATATCGTCGCTGATGCTCGGGTGGAAGCTGTTGGATGTAATTCTTCCGTACAAACTCCTCGTCCACATCATTGCAGATTGCAAGAACGAGTTGTTTGGCCGCGTCGCGAACTAATGTGTTCTCGTGCTGGTCTGCATCACTGAGCAACAAGAAGCGAAGAATTCGCCGAGGAGCGATATCGAAACTTGCACAACAGTGAAACGACAACAGCAGCGCTGCCAAAAGTTTCAACAACGCCAGAAGCTGCTGATCTAACGGCTGAAAGTGTTTACTTTCGACGTGTTTTAGTAGTAGGTGCGTCACGAACGTGCCTCTTGTGCGTGTGGATCCAGCGACCTACGAACATATTGACAAAGTAATCGTAATTTGTAGAGATTGTCGATGGAGATGGCTTAGTCACTTTACCTTTAAAATGGCAAATGCTGCAGCATTGCGAATGGGTGCCTCATGAGAGTCAAGCTTCTCCAGAAGAAAATCCACAATCTCTGCAAGCTAAAATACAGCCATAAAATGTTTGTTAGATAGAGATGACCAGGAATCATTCATTCACCGGCAGATTTACTAACATCCGTTTTTGAGGCGACGGTATCTTGGAAGTATGGCAAAGAGATTAACAACGCCCTGAAAAATGCGCAAGCAGCGACAAATACTTGAACGTTGGCGTCGTCTAATGCCGTGATCAGGATTTCCAGCGCTTCGGCATCTGTTAGTGCAAGTTGACAACTTTGTCGGCCCCCGCTTTCTGCCAGAGTCTGAGAGCACTCTGCGAGCTGCCACAACAACGTTTCCTTCTCCCGCGATTGGCCGATTTGGTATCGTTTGAGTGATTTCGGTCCTCGCTGCGCTAGAAGCATGTTTCTGTCGTTGCTGGGCGATTGAGGTTTAAATGACGAATTCATGTGCTGGGAGAGCACCTTTTCTTGCCATTTTCTGCGATTATCGAGGTCAGCAAAGATTTCCAAAACATTTTCTGTTCTCTTTTCCATCTGTGGCTTGCGTTCTAGCAGAACCATCAGTGTGTTGGCTTCTTGCTCCATGGAAACCCACGGTTGCACGAAGTTATCATCGCCGGCAAATTGGGCGAGCTGTTTGCCGATATGAATATCTGCGTATATTTGCTCAGGTGTCTTGTGCTCTCGCGAATCTGGAATCCATATATCCATTGCACGTGGCGATTTAACCGCAACTTCCTGGGTTAGTCCGGAAGGAATTGTGTCGTAGTAAAGGCCATGAGCTCGTCGACGAGGTGACATGGGGCCTTTAGCTGCGCTCGTTCTGGGAGACGGTATCAGAGGCAATAGCACGTTTTCGCCCTTCTGAGCCCCCAACGCTACTATAGATGCGAGTCCAACTTGGCTAAAGAGGTTTGCTCGCGTTTGATGGCAAGAATGCAACACCAGACGCAGCAGAGTGATTTTAGCGGTTGGCCGGGGCAGTTGCACCTCTTGAAGCTCGCATGCGGCGAACTGCGTGTCCTCACTGCTGAGAAAACATACAAACCCGAGTCTTTCGAACCTCACCCCAGTCTTGCCATCATGAATGCCGTCACTCGCAGCGGACGACGTGAAAATCTCCACGCGTGTCGCCACCTTAAAAGGATGCGACAGTAGATTCACCTGCTCAATGCGAGTCGGCAGCCCTCGATTCACTCGGAGCACCAGCTCTTGCGGAAACTCGCAGAATTTTTCCGATTCCCAGACAGCTAATTGCGTGCCATTGCCATACTGAGCGCCACCTGGCCGCGTCAGATTCGTCGCGGGGAACCGCTCGTCCTCGCTGGAGCAGGAAATAAGCTCCAGGTGCGCGGGAACCCGCTCGCTATCGCTCATCGCCAGCAACAACACGCTGGAAATACCCCGTGCACTCCTTGAGAGTGTACGTCGTTGAAGTTGCATTCTATATGCCGTTTAGCAGTTTGTCCGTGATAAAACGGTGTGGTGCACACTATTTCGCAATTTTGTTCCAGAACGTCTTCTCCCAGTTAGGTAATTGCCACTTGGTAGTGAGAATGCCGACGCTGAGCGACGAGGAGCAGGAGCTGATCCAGAAGGACCGCGAGGCCAGCCCGGGCTGCTTCTACTCGACGGCACTGTCGCAGTCCTGCAGGTCCATCAACGGCGACAGCAAGTGCGAGATCGTCAAGAAGATCTTTCGCCAGTGCCCCAACGCGCGCAAGGAGCTCATCTCGAACCGCAAGGAGATCACGGAGGACGAGCACGGGGGCGAGGCCGCGGCTGGGGACTTCTTCAATAGGGAGAGGATGGACCCGCGTAAAGGGTACGTGGCAATCACGAAGTGACAATTTGGTGTCTTGAAACTGAGAAATTCCGTGATAATTTGGCGACAACGCAGAGGCGAACAGGAATTTGGCACATTTTTCCAGCAACGGTTCGTGCATTTGGTCCATTTCCAGGTGGCAATTGAGGACCGAGAGGCGGTTGGCTCACTTTTGGTTGCGTTGCGCACAGAGGCGACGATTTCGAGGCGCAGATGAGTCCGTTCGACTTCCTAAGACAGGAAATGCTGCGTCCGTTTGAAGGTACAAGTGAGGCAATTTGCCAGTAGTGCTGGTGTACGTATTTGCTGACTGCAGTTGTTTATTGCAGACTTCTTTGGTGGCAGTTTGTTTGGGAGAGGGGACGCGAACCCATTTGAAGGTCTGGAGGGAGAGTTCGAGCGGATGCCAGTGCGTCCGCCGTCGCCGACGCCGCATCGACCGTCGCGACAGACTCCGTCGAACCCACCACACTATTCCTTCCAGCCCTCGCAGCGCAGAGATGCTAATGGTAGGCGCTTCGCTGGATTGAAAGGTTTGTGTTGGATTGTTTTTTTTAAAATAACGTTGTTTCTGGCGTGCAGAGGCCGACGCAAAAGAGCGCGCACAAGACAAGAGCGACATGTTCGCAGACTATTCAGGCCGCGTGGAGGAAGTGTAGAAATGTCTTTCGGTAGGCTGGCAAGACCAAGGCGGGGTCGTCGACTCGGAAGGTTTTAACGTCTTGAGCTGAGGCTTCGATTGAATAGGCTCTTTGTTGAATAGACTGCCATTTTGTTAGCAGGAAGCTGAAGGTGAGGCAGTGAAGGGAGGGTATTCTTTCTTGATGCCCTTGTCTGCTTCATATAATTCTCGTGCTTGTGCTTGTGCTTGTGCGGGTCAAATTAGTGGAGGGCCTTTGCTCGTTAAGGCTGTTGATTCCTGCATTTGTGGCAGCGTTGGATCGAGTTGGCAGAAATCACTCGCCAGAAAAGATGTGGATAGAAACATCTGAACTGACCTGGTTGGCGTGGACGAAGACGCCCTTGAAGTGCCGCAACGCGAACAAGGCGAGATGGAGAATTTGTAGTTGCGTATTGATCAAGAAGAGACCACCGAGGTGGAGATGATCTGATTCAAAGCGCGGTACAAATTTCAAACGCGGGCGCTACTCTTAATCTGACCAGCTGATGCAGTATTTCCGCCCACTCTCGGCGACACACGGTTGCTTCGAGATGGTAATGGCAGTCGTGCTACGTACGACACATGCAAGAACATAAAACACTACTATCTTGTTTCCACCAAGTAGATAACACGCTGAAAGCAATGCCTTCACAAGCAAGAACGAGTTGATGGCCCTTCGGAATCGAAAGGGACTGGGAGATCAGCTGATAAACGGCCACCTCGCGTTGAAAATCAGTCACCAACGTTTACGATACCAATACCTCAACCTACTTCGTTCGCGCTACTAGGACACCGTTTCGTCTTGCGTTCATTCATCTTCTCTCGACTTGTCTTCCAGCAGCGACGCATTCCTAGCGCTATTGTCGTCGCCTTCGCATTGCTTCGGAACGACAGTGCTGCTCAAGTACATGAATTGGCCAACCAAGTGAATGCCAATGGAATTTGTCGATGAAAGGGGCACCTGACGAAAATGCTAGCATTAGCCAGCGAGCATTGCGTGCGTTGCACGTGTGGAGGCGTGCGACTTCAGGAATTCTTTGAGGTTGAAGTTCACAGTTTGTTTTTACAACTTTGCAGGTACATTGCAACGGGCACAAGTAACTTAATGAAATCCAGGTAGATTTTCTTGTCAGGTGAACCCAGGTGAAATCCAGGTGAAATCTACTCCAGGCGTCCGTTAGGAACTCATTTCCGATTTTGCCAACAAAACCAAGCACAAGGAAGGACACGATATATGGGCGGAGGTGACGTGGGAGCTGCGTTCGCAGCGACACTGCAGCGGATCGGCACGAACTTGACATCGGATGATCTGGTGAAGCTCTATCCAATGGGGTCGAGCAGAAAAGAAGGTGACGCGCCGATTGTGCTGTCAGATTGCAAGTACTTCGACCTCTTTGATGCGGATCCCGTGAAGGCCCGCAAGGAAACGGAGCGTCTACGTGAAGAGGCGAACAACCTGCACGGGCCTCTGTACGTGAGTCAAATCATGATGTCAACCGCGCACCACCCACTGAAGAAGATGCAGACGACCGACTATCGCCTCAAACCAGGCGAGAAGACGAAGCTAGCGGCAAACGGAGTCGTTGCGGTGGAGCGCATGCCGGCTGCGAGTTTTGCGGATATCTACTATCGACTGTACACGGACGACATGCCGGTCTTCGTGACTGCCGACTCGGTCTTACACGCGTGGCACCGCAGTTTTGACGCCTTCCTCGTGGAGGTGGAAATACAGATACTGGCTCCAACACTGGACAAAGTTCTCGAAACTACGCTCTCGAAGTGCTGTGAGTCCATCCCAGAGGGTGACGCCAACGAGCGAAGAGCGACGCTGGATGTAGAGTTGTTTCTCCGAGTGGCACGAAGTCTCTTGCGAGGGGAACAAGTGGACGGTCCCGGTGAGAACACGCTCAAGCTGGAACATTTGCTGACGCTCGTTCACTCCGAAGCCACAAATACGACAGAGATATTTTCTGCAAAGCGTGACGTCGATTTCTCGCAGTTCAAGCCTCGCGGGCACTACATCAAGTCCGAGGGACTGACGCGCTACTTCCGCGCTATGATTTGGCTCGGGACGATTGATTTCCGCGTTGCTGGAGGTGAAAATGCAGAGGAGGAGCTTCATCAACTGCGCTGCGCGGTTTTGCTGGTGCATTTTCTACGCGAGGCGCAGAACTTGGAGATTGTAGCGAGGGTTGACGCGTTCATTTCCAGACTGGTGGCCGATGGAGGAATGGGACCCGATGCGCTGTCACCTACTCAGCTTGCTCAATTACTGCCAACGGATGGTTCAGCTCTAGGCAATAATGACCTAGCGCTGGAAACCTTGGAGGGCATCCAGAACCAGCTTCTTCAGAAAGGACTCGGGGCTCAGCTGATTAACGGCCATCCTCGTGTTGAAAACAAACCACCAACTTCCACGACACCAATGATTCCGCTGACGTCGTTCGCTCTATTTGGACAGCGCTTCATCTGGAGTTCATTCATCTTCTCCCGACTCGTATTCGAACACGTGATCCACCGTGATGAGAAGCAGAAGCGACGCATTCCTAGCGCTGTCGACGTCGCCTTCACACTGTTTGGTAACGACAGTGCTGCCCAAATTCTAGCCGACCGAATGAATGCCAAGCCACCAAACGCTGCTGCGTTTCGTTCCCCAGAGTTCGTTCCGTTCCGAGATGGCATCCCGTTCTCATCCAACCTTGTGGCATTGCGTCAACTCATGGATCAGGAGTTCGACTCGGAGGCCTTCAACAATAAAGCAAGCATCAGCATGTTGTGGCAGCGAGCTCTGCGCGCACTGTCACGACCGTCTCCAAACGCTGCAGGTACATTCCACTCGCGCGTTTGGCAGCAGCGCCTGATGAGCACGCAGCTTGGGTCGTTCACTCAGCTACGACACGATACCTTACTTTATTCCAAGCAAAGCTACACGATGGTGTGTGGCTGCGAATACGCAGACGGCATGGTGGACCCGTACCCCCTCTTCTGGCGCCGAATGGGAGAACTAGCGAAGGAAATGGATATTATGATTGAGAAAGTGCTGAATCCGTTGGTAGAGTTTTCACATGGGCAGTCAAAGATGCCACCAAGCAAACTTGGTTTCGGTTTGCAACATTCCGACAGCAAATACCTGGTAGGCAAATCCCAGCGATTTTTCCGCTCTTTTGCGGAAAAGATGCATTCGATCGAAGAGATCGCAATGTTCCAGGCTGAGCACAAACCTTTAAGCGGAGATCAAGTGAACTTCTTGAAGACGGTCATGGAGGAGCGATTCGGAAGTGGCGGATCGAAATACTGCGGATGGTATCCTGGATTATTTTTCGAAAGCCGGGAAGACTCTGGTAAGAGCGACGTGATCGTAGCGGACGTCCATACCGACTCGCCATCAACCGTACACGGCGACCCAGGAGGCGTGCTGCACCTTGGTGTCGGACACCCGATGACGGCATTTTTCGCTGTGGACAATGTCATGTATGCTGGTCCAGTGTTCAGCAGCTACGAATTCGTGACCCCGATCGATGAGCGCTTGGCTGACGACGAGTTCGAACGCAAACTGCCGACGATGCAAATGCCACGCTGGGCGCATCAATCGTATTTGTGCTAGGCGTTTCGTGTTTACTACATGTAGGGTGCATGCTTTGGCGTGCCATGAATGAATAAGTCGTAAACACGCGCTTGTCGAGAAAAAAGTTGGTATGCGCGTGTGCCAGGCCAAGCCAGTGAACCCCAATTCCGGGGTCGGTTGCAGATTTTGCGGTGTAAGACCACAAACGAACATCGCATTAGAACCTCTCTCTGGCTATGGGCTTTCGCCACGAAGACCTGCTTCATCAGGGAAACAACTCTTTGAAAGTAATACCACACGTTGAAATCGTTCGAAAAGGGCTTGGAGCTCAGCTGATTAATGATCCCTCCACCCTTGCAAATCCACCCCCAGCGTCTTCGAATCCAGTGCCTCTACTCACTTTGGTCGCGCTATTAGGACAATGCTTCGTCTGCAGTTCTCTCGACTGATCTTCAACCACGTGATCTAAGACGATGAAAACACACGTCAACGACGCATTCCAAGTGCATGCTCAAGTACTGGCCGATCGAATAAACGCCATAACCACTAAAAATCTGCCAAAGCTGGTGCGTCGGAGTTCGTTCCATTCCGAGACGTGCTCGTCAAACCTCGTCAGACTTCGTTAACTCGTCGAACTTGGAACTCGACTACGAAAGCGGCAGGAAATGGGGATTCAAACACTAGTATCAACATGTTGTGGGAACGAGCACTGCGTGCGTTGTCAAGACCATCTCGGAACGCCGCTCGCACGTGTTCCTCGAACGTTTGGCAGCAACACCACATGTATACGCAGTTTGGGCCGGTCACTCTGCTGCCACACGATACCTCACATTATGAGTTTTGAGAAAACGATGCAGGCGGTCAAGGATATAGGCTTAGTACAAACCTTGAGTGGCATTCAAATTAAGTTTTCTTTGCCATGGAGGATTATTTGACTGAAACCGAAGATTCTGGCAAGAGCGACGTGATCGTGGCACGCTCACACTGACTCGCCAACGCTTTGATCCTGTAAGTGTACTGTACTATGTTTCGGCAGTTCACTGATGGGATTCTTTTGTTCATGTCACGTAGCTCAGATGGCCCAATGTTCAGCAGCTACGAGTTCGGGACAATAATTGATGAGGAGCTCGAATAGCGACTGCCAGCGGGGTGGACGCCAGGTTGGGCGTATCAATCGTATCGTTGCTCGAGTTCGCTGATATATCTTGCTTTTCCTCACTGGTAATTGTACCGAGAGTGATTGAGAGCAAGTTGAAGGCCATGATGCAGGTATCGGCAGTTGACATCGAAAGCTAGCCCTTGTTGGAAGGCTCTGCTCGCCTCTGCAAATCGTCCCAAGCCACAAAGCGCACACCCTTTGCGGTAGTATCCCTAACATTACCGAAACAAGTGAATAAGCTAATGCAGACTGAGAAAACCACACAGCAAGCAAATGTACGCACTACAGTTGACTTGGGGTCCAGGAGCACAACCTGTTCTGCATCTTGTAACGCCGCTGAATATTTCCCCATCGCTGCCAAGAGCGTAGAACGCCGCGTATACATGATGCCCATGTTCTTCCGAGTCTCCGTGTTCAAGCGAATAATCTTGTTGTACAGTTCGAGCATCTGCTGAGCTTCCTGCAGCGGGAGTGTCGTTGGCGTGTCGAGAGCCAGCGAAGTTAGCAAGAAGCTCTTACGTTCACTAGGGCTTTCTGAAGTGCCGCCATCACTGCGCGGCCGTGCAGTTGTTTTGGAGTAAAGCGAGGGTAAGAGCGAGATGCTGGGTTCACTGGTAAAATTGTGCTGCTGACGGAGCGAGCTCGTACTTTTGGAGGCTCTCAGCAGCACCGAGTCGAAGTCTTCACTGGTTGATTCAGTCGCTGGGTGTCTCGAAGGAGGCAACAATGCCATCGACTTGGAGAGGGGGGAGTCTTGTTCCGCAAGCGAAGCGATTTTCTGGGAAAACTCGATTGACTCCAGGTGCGGTCGTGAGTTTCTCAGGGTTAACTTGTGCGCACAGCAAACGATCTCATTGTAGCGGCCTCTCTTGGCCTCAGCAACGCAGTCGCACTCAAGAAAGCCGGGCGTGGCGAACGTTTTACCTACTGAACCTGAGGGGCTCGGGCGGTGTCGAGCCAGCCGACTTTCGTGGAATTCAACCAAGAGTGCATCACCTGTGGCCTCGTCGCTTGGTTCGTCGGTATTATTGCGAACGACGCCAAGGACGGCTTTGGTGAAGATCTCGTCCATCGTTACCAAGTCAGTGAGTGGGCAACAGAGGGCTAAAGTAGTAAGCAAGCAACAAGGAAGGGCTATATTATTTTGCTTCAGCATTTTCGCTATCTTTAGTCGAATGGCTTAATCAGAACTTCCAGGTATGTTTAGTGGTTCGCCTTCGCTCATGTTGTACACTGGTCGTGCCTGGAGAACTCGGCTCGCCAAACATCGTCCAGCGCTGTTTGCCATTTTCTTGGACCCAACGCAGATCGTAGTTCAACGAGTCCTGGGCTGTATCCACCTCCACAGCACAGATTTTGTTTAGCAATTTGTGAGCTCGTGTCGTTGCACTCTGCAAAGCCGACCAAAGCGGCTTTAGCGAAAGTGTAGTGCTGGTCGACTCGTTTACAATTGGAGGTCGAGCGTGTGATCTAGAGTTCGCACCAGCGTCGTCGTCGATGCGCATTGCCGCTGAAAGTGAAGTGGCACCCTCGCTGCGATCCCAGCGACCAGTGCACGTTGTTCGAGCTGATTCTTCCTCGACGATGTCTTCGTCGCTCTGTACACTATTTGAAGTGTCAGATGCGGTGTTGTTGTCTTCATCGGCGTCCTCATTGATAGATTCAGATGAGGAACTGCCACCTTCGACCACTGCGATGAGCCCTGCGTGTGTGGTGTCAGTACCATTAGTTGCCACTTGCTCTGGTTGCTGAAAGCCTTCAGCGCTGGTAGCAATGACGTGTCTGGCAGGTAGCGAGAGCGGGACAACTGCTGCACTCCTCTCTTTCCTATGGCCACTCAGCCGACGCGTCTTCGATGGCGGCCGTACTTCGTCGACAGTGCACTTTGAACCAGCAACCAGACCCGCAGTATCGTCGGTTCGACGTCTTTTTCTCTGCACTTCCGTCGGTGAAAGGGTCTCAGCCTTAGCACGATTCCCAGCTCGAGGTGGCGTGTCCCCCACGGTCGAGTCGCCGGTCTCGTCCGATTCCGCTCTCCTCCTTCTCACCACAGGCGTCTTCTGCACCTTCCAGACTTCCCGCCTCCCGTCATCTTTCCCGGTCGGAGACTCTTGAACTAGTCGCAGCACGCGCACCGTCAGTCCGTCGAACGCCGGTACGTTGCGGAAGCAGTAGAGGCCCCTCACGTCAGCACCAGGCGCAAGTCTCAGCCCAACTCGCACCAGTCGCTGCCACTCCATCTCCGTCAGCACCTGGACCTCGGCCACGAAGCCCGCAGCCGTGGCAGGCCCCACCGCATCTTGATGCGAGCTCGCCAGAGCGTGCGCCACCTCCCGGAAAGCTCGTCCCAGCGTCGCCGCGCGCTCCATCTACAATAATGAACAATAAACAATACTTCTAGTAATAAACTCCATCCGCAATAAGAAACTAAGGGTGTCAACGTCTCGACAATACGCTGCTGGCCGTAACGGCTCACTTCAACCTGGAAACCGTCCTACATACAACCAGAACCTATAGAGGCGTCACGCTCCTCAGACAAGGCATCCCAGAACGAGGCAGTGTCCTCACGGTTTCTGTCTGACTCGGCGTTTGTATGGCTCCTCTTTGTGGCCACCCGGATTAGGTGCGATCGCCTCGTTCCAAAGTCTCGTCCCATATCGCCTCAAAGCATACAACTCCAAGTCAATAACGATGGACTTTTGCTCAGTGCCTCACGTACCTCACGTCTCCCTGTGGCGGGAAATTGGGTCAACGTCCGCGCCATTTTCTAACGGCCCGAACCCAAGTGCGCACCGAGTTCCAGCGAGGCTTGTGGCGCTCGGATGGAGTCTCCGCGACGCGCGTCGGAGGTGTCTGCGTCCCCGGACAAGTGCCGGCTGTCGGACGTGTCGCTCTCGCGGCCCGACAGCCCGTTGCGGCGCCCCAGCGACAGCTTCGCCGAGTCGCAGCAGTGCAGCGCAGACCCTAGCGCCTTCCTAGGGTTCCACGTGCCTCCCAGCGCCGAAGACGTGGCGATGCCGCCGCTGCAGGAGCTCAGAGACAAGAAGCAGACGATCCGGCTCGTGCTGGACCTGGACGCGACGACGGGGGCCGCCACGAGAGGCGGCGATGGCTTCCGACCCGCAGTGCAGTTCAGTGCGGGCAACCCATTCAGTGAACTGTTCGCTGGAGACACTCAGGACGACGAGAAGTTGCTGGCTCAAGCTCCAGTGAAGAGCAAAGAAGCTTTGATGGAGACGTCGCCCTTGAAGAGACCGAGACAGGAGGACAGGAGCAGGAGCAGGTCCCCGAGCCCGCCTCCTACCATGCTCAAGTCCATGGACACGGCATGGCGCACTCGAAAGGGGAAAATCTTATTAAGCAATGAAAGGAAGGAGGTAGAGGAGAGTCAGGAAGAGAAGCAGGGCGAGAACTCGCTTCTCGGAGCTAGCGCGTACTCGGAGTACAGTGAGGATCTCGCCCCACGGATTTTCCAAGCTGCGTTTACCAAGTCTTCGGGTGCACAGGAAGAGGAGGAGAAGCAGGTGAACGGAGGAGACCGGGAGAAGGTTGATATGAGTGTTATTGCGGAGGATAGCGATCGCGAGACGGATTACGAGGATGAAATGGAGTGCACCCAGCAGCTTGAGGAGGAGACAGAAGTGTATCCACCTTCCGATACAGGGACTCTACCTTACGGGGCAGACTCGGTTTTTGTGGATGAAGTGGACGAGGACGCCAAGACAAAGGGCGAAGAGGCTGCGAAGGCTTCATCCTCGACTGGAGAACGCTCGGTCGTTGTGCCCACACCGAATCAGAAGAACTACCAGCGGACTAGTGAAGATGAAGTAACGAGTCGAGAAGGGTCGCAAGCTACACAGCAGGACTACTTGACACCGAGAGTCAATCCCAGTCGCGTGGAAAAGCCTGGTTCAGCCGAAGTGCATGCCAAACCAGTTGTTGTCGTTTCTCCACGGGACAATGCGGAGAAAGCTTCCAAAACGTCTCCAAATGATGACGAGCAAGATGACTGTGTGCCGACTCAACCTAGTAAAACGCGGACGGAGGGTGAACCCGTCGTAGAGCCGAGTTCACCCGCTCAGCAACACGTCGTGCAGAGAAATGACGACCAATTGGCGAGCGAGCGTACCACTGGGGCCGATTCTCAGACGAAAGCAATTCGCAGCCTTGAATTCTCCTTCTCCATGCCGGAGTCACAGGACGGTGAGCCGCATTTCAGTGCAAGTCTCACCAGTCAAGGTACACCAGCGGCCAAGAGGATAGAAGCCTTCTCGAGGAGTGACCGGCCCAGCCCTTTCGAGTCTTCTATCAGCCCGGTGTACCTGCCTACACCAACTCCCACGCCAACACCAGTGGGTGATCCTGCTGTCCCCGTGGCCACTATTGCAACGACCGAAGCACAAGTGAGCTCCAAGAGGAAAAAATCTTCGTCGCTTTCAGGTTTACTACCCACCGGCAAAAAGAAGCAGAAAATATCGTCCGTAGCTACCGATTCCCCAAACGAGATCACGTCCACCCCGATAGCCAAGAAACGAAAGCGCCAATTCTTTTCTCCAGATGGTGGTGTGGCATCTGACGCAGGCGATCCCCAGACGCCGCGACCTCCTGTGCGACGCAGCGCTCGATCCACTCAGTCAACACCTTCCTCGACGCCGCATGTTCGAACACGAACACGGATTCTGACACCAGTGCCGTCACAGCGTGCATATGCTTCAAGGTCTCGGACACTCTTCAAGTTCAAGTTTGAATTTTGCTTGACGGGTTTCGTGAAGACTGGAGAAGAGAATTTGAAGGAGCTGATCGAAGGGCACGGAGGAAAAATCCCCGAGCGCTACCAGGACGTCCTGTACAAAAACAACTCCAAGGCAGTGGTGGTCGCGACACCTGTATCGTGGAGAAAGCGCAAGTTTATGCAAGCTGTTGCGTGTGGAATCCCTGTCGTCCATACTGACTGGATCAAAGATTGCATTGAGGCTGGGTATGTGATACCTTTCGATGGGTATCAAGTACCAACAGGCTATTCCGTTACCACTCGGAAGTTCGAGTGCTTCCCGCCTAGAGAGGTAAGCATCTACAGTACTGCTGCACGGTCGATGCGGTGCTTTGGGAGGGATTTGTTTTACTAACCATTTGCGTATACAAATAGTTACACATTTTTGAAGGCTACTCCTTTGGTATCGTCAGTGACGTGGCTCAGATATCCAAGACAGAGGCGAAGGACAAGGCCAGTTTGATGGCGTTTATTTTGAAAGCTTGTGGTGCAGACGCTGTGTACGAGGTGAGCCCGCTGTTGTTTGAAGGCCACTTTACCCGTGATGTCAGTTTAACCATATAATGTGGTGTTTGCAGAATTTGTTCAGTAAGAGTGATGTCAGCATTGATGTGGTGCTGTGCGACGAGTATACGCCGGTAGGTGGTACTGGTTCACACTCTTCCTTTGCTATTTGACAGCTAACCTTTGTGTTCTGTCCGTGTGAATCTCCAGACATGCAGGTACTACAAGAGAAAGCGCCACTTACCCGTTAAAGATTTCCAGTGGGTTACTGAGTGCATGATCCTCCAGGTAAACAAGCCTCTGCCAAGTGTTGTGAAGGCTGGTCCTCGCGTCTGATTTTTGAAAATCCTGGTTGTTTTTCAGAAAATGTTGGATCCAGAAGAACCAGTCTTCGAGCCACAGCGCGTCGGTAGCGAAGATGTGTTCGCAGCAAACGCTGAGATCGGTGATAGCGACAGGTATGTTCTCAAATCTGTTCCTCTGTTCCCGTTGTGGTCCAATAACTAACTTGTTTGACCTGAACTCTGTAGCTCCACGCTCAAACTATACACAGGCGAGCTCGTGATGGCAGACATCTCGGGAAGCGCAGCTGACCACTACCTCCTGTTTAACGTGTGCGAGATCCTGAGCATTCATGTGAGCGGTCGAAATGACGAAGGCTCTCAGTCGAAACGAAAGGATAGCAAGGAAAGTCGCGTGATGCTTCGCGTCGGCATGCTGAAACGGTACGCAGGTGTGCTAGTTTTGTTGGTACTGCACGCACGGGGCTGACCGTGTGTACAATTTGTTTCAATCCACCAGTGAACCGTATAACCCCGAGCTTTCGAAGACTCCCGTCAAAGTGCTGGATATCTCGTCATCGCAGGTGAAAAGAAGAGTCGTCGCGATTTCGAAGGAAGACTACGGCAAGCTGAAGTATAAAGATGAGAGTATCTTTAACTTGGAGGATGACACTAGGCCTGACAAATTCGCCGTGTCTGAGCACAGATGGCTAACCCAATGAATACGCAGTAACCTGCTATTAATGCTATCGAAAAGATTCGAATCTGGAAGACAAGGTACCGAAGTATCATCTGCCTGTCTGTGTGTCATTCTTGATGATCTTCAGAAACGCCTCGAGCGCCCCGCTCGTCAATAAGCATTCGGTTTGGAATGAACAGATGAAGCCATGGCTAACAGTTTCAATTCCCGAAGAATGTCAGGATGGCAAGCCGATGAGATACTATAAGCAGATCGTATGCACGCATACCAATTGGTGCATACCTTTCGCATGGGGTCTACGCCAGTGTCCGAGAAGATTGTCTGTCCATAAGAATACCACCATACCACAACTGCGATGTGAACTTGCCAAGGCGACATGCTTAAAAAAAGGGGGACTTACTTACCTGCCACGATATGATGCCCAGATGAGTGAGCATCATGCGGTAATAGTTGGTAAACGTCTCGGCGAGAAAGCTCCACTTGCCTCGCAAGTCCCTAAACCAGATTTGCGGTGCCTCTGCTGGCAGAATTCACGAACTTAGCACCATAAGTCACCCCAGAAAATGATACGTTCGAGTTACCATCGAGGTAGACGAGAACGACGGTGCCATGTTTCGGAGATGCCTCAAGAGAGAACCCAACGAGCTCTTTGTGGCTGATCTGGTTGCAGGTTTCGAGACGAACGTAAGTGACAGAGAGACGAAAATGACGAGAGCCGGCCAGATTTCGAGTCGCACCTTTCTCAAGTCGAGCCGATGCTGATCAGTAGAGCGGCATTGGGAGGGGAGGTCCTTGATCGAGAGGCGCTGCAAGTCCTGGAGCGAATTCAGTAAGAAATGACCCACCAGAGTGGAGTGGTCTGGATGAAGTTGCCTTAGCATTAATTTCAGCACTGTTCTGCAGGCTTGAAAACGCTATTGTGACCAACATACCGCGGAACGGCGCAAACCACTTGACCGACAGCCCGTTTGCGATAGAGTAGAACCGCTTCAAGTCGTCTGGAAGCACATGCGGGGAGTTTTTCTGAACTGGTGTGAGGATTCATTCAGGTTGGTCAGGTCACCATTTCCATCGTACCTGTTCCCAGTGCCCAAGTTCCACTTGAGTGGCCCCAACTAGTCGCTTTGATTCGACACGGGACACACGTTCGTGAACCTGCAAGTACGAAAACACGCCGAGGGAAATCGCATCAAGGTGCTGCATTGCGCACGGCTCGTAGCGATGTGGATCCACGCAGCAAGGAATGAACAGGCGTCAGGTCCAAGATAGAAGGGCTACCTACCCACAGGCAAAGCCGGCGTTGCAATTCTCTAGCAATGTTACGAAGGAATACCAGCTACAACGGTCATCTTCAATATGCGCAATACGGTCAGATCACATGACAGAGCACTGCTCCTGGCCTGGGGCGCCACCAACTACATTAACATCAACGGAAAGCGATTAGAAACCGAGCAAATACATTCAGCAATATGATCGACTTACGGGGCATGCCAGGCATTCCGGCCATACCGGGGAACATGCCAGGGCCCTGTGAGGAAGGATCAAACAGAAGCATGATCACTGTTAGACCCAGAACGTGCTATATATCATCAAACAACGCAAGACAAACCATGTTGGGCATGATCGGCATTCCTTCGTCGTCAAACTGCAAGCCTGAGAAACAAGGGGGGCGATCGTTTAGCGATCATACGCTCTCATAGCGATGATAAAAGGATGCTTACCTGGAGCAAGGTCCTTCACAATCTCCGAAGGAGGTTGACCTGTCTCCTGCATCTCTTGCATGAGCTCGGACAGCCGAGCGTAGTTGTCGGGCTCCGACTCATACATTGCCACGATCTGCTGAAAGTACTGGTACTGCTTGCCGTATCTGTGCATACCATAATCCGCAAAAACTGTTATCGATGACAGTCGACACAGACAACAAACATGCACTGTACGAACCACTGACCTCTCATAGTCCTCTTTCGATAGCAGCGGTTCCTTTTCGGCGAGCCACTCAGGATACTTCACAAAAACAACAGGAGCTCAAGGTTATTCTCCCAACCAACGACAAAACCACATCCACTTCCACTTCCGCGTCCGCGTACCCGTTCGCAGATCTGCTTCATGGGGTCGTACATGACGTCCTTGGACAGCAGCTGCTGCATCATACCGTCCACCAAGTCCTGGAAATCACTCTGCAAGGTAGCAAGAATCCCACCACCCCCGCCGTCCGTTATTGCTCCTGCTTCAACATCTCCAGCCATCAACCACGTTACCTTCTCGCCCATCTGCTCGAACTTCTTCATCATCTCGCCCATCATGTCTTCTCCCATCGCCTCCACCTGGGCCGTGCCCACTCCTTCCATGTCTTCCGCGGCCTTTGCCATGTTCTGCAGCGTCTTTGCCACGCCAGCATTGACGTCGTCCGTCTCGTCCGTCGCGTCGTCCGTCTTCAGCGAGCCCAGCAGCTGCCCGATGTTCTCCGTGTCCGCTGCACCAAGTTCCCACCACGTAATACCATCAGCCTCTCTGCTCCTTCACAGACATCTGACTTGGCTCCACTATACCGTCCGTGCCCAGCTCTCGAAAGGCCTGCTCCAGCACCTTCTGGAACTCGGGATTCTGCGCGTCCTCGAGGAACTTGGCCATGTTCTGGCATAAACACAAGCGTCAGACCGTCACTCCTGCCGCCTCCAGACTCGGAGCAGCTGCTCCGACCTCCTGCAGCTTGTTGTCTTCGCTGTCCTGCGTCGCGGCAGCAGTGGCGGCGGCTTCCTGCAGCGCGCTCGAGGTCTCCGAGGCCTGGGCGGCGCTCACCTCGTCCGCGAAGTCGTCCAGCGCATCTGCAGCAGCGCGGAGAGAAGATGAGCGCGTGGACAGGTGCGTGGGCGGCGGAGATGCGGCCGTCTACCTTCGAGGAGGTCGTCCAGATCCTCCTCCTCCTGCGTCTTGGGCTCGCTCGCGGCCTTGCTGCTCATGCTGCGGATTTGACGAGAAAAGTTGATGCGGCTTAGAAACCCTTCCAAGTCGATCGCGCCAGAAGATATACACCGGTATACGGACGTCTTATCCGGCTGAAGGCATTACCCGGCAGACCCGTGGGTGGCCCACGGGTCTTCTGATAAGGACCGATTTGGGCGGGTTTGGGTGGGACTCGTGGGCCCCTACTGCAAAAATACAAATACACTAGCAAATAGTATCAATCGGTTGTAAACAGACAAGAGCCGGGGCACCATCTTGAAGTTATCTCTGGTGTCAAAGTCCACCTGGTATTTTCACTATTGGACTTGGCAACAGACTACTCGTACTTGGCGGCGAGCTTCAGCCGGGGCTCGTCGACGACGCAGACGCTGGGGAGGAGCTGCGGTTTGAATGGGAATCGAGCAAGGTGTGAGCAGAGCACCGGAAGCGACAATGAGCAATGAGTCATTGCCAATGACGGGCGACAACGAACCTTGTTGGTGAAGAGGTACTCGCGTAGAGCAATGGCGAGAGTTGACACGACCACGAAGATGCAGTAGTACTGACGGAGAGAGGGTTCACATATAGACAAGGGTGTGAGCGAGCGTTGGGTATCGAGGCAGTGCTGCAAACCCACCTGTATCCAAGCATGCTTCACGATCTCTGGCCATTCTGGGGTGTATCTGCACGGGCGAGATTGATGTGAGTTTTTTTTTTACAAGGATGGGCGGTGCACCGTCGACAGACGTACAGGACGTTGACGGCGTCTACCCGTATATCCATGATCACCCGGAACACTCGGATGTCTTCTGAAGAGTTGCCGTTTGGCGTCCAAATCGGGTACGGGGCGTGAAAGTTGGCGGTATCTTCAGCACCATGCACAGATCTTGTCAGTTCTGGACTATTACCGCATGCACAAAGGCAGAGGCTTACGATTGCGCTCTCGGTACCCGCTAATGAGGGACTGCAGCAGTAGCTCCTGGGTTGTGCTGGTGTTGGTCATGTTCACGATAGGTGAAGCGATGTACGGATGTTGCATACTGCGAACGAATTAACCGCATCATTAGAGACCGTCGACCCAGCCGTACGAGTCGTATAATAAATAGCACACACGTACCTATCTGTAATGTCGAGTGCGCTGCGCTGATGCAAGTCAAGGTCGCCGTCTGCATGCAACATATCTCCACCAAACGGAGACGAATGCCTGTACAGCGCTAGCACGTCCATGTTGAGCTTGGCGTAGCTCTACTCGCCGAATAAAAAAAAACACCAGCTCACAGTGTTACAGCACGCTAACTGAGCCCGTTCAACGTAACCGCAGCAAGTGCACCTTCAGTGTGTAATCGAGCACAACTGCCACCGTGGCCTGTCGAATGATCTCATTAGTCGACAGCGGCGTGGCAATCTCCAGGTGCACCGACTCAGCGATGCCGTCCATATTGACGTCCGTACCAGAAGTCTGCGCCCCCGCAGCAAAGCGCTCAATACAGCACCGCCAACGAACGTAATAGGGCTTCGTGCATACCTTGACGGAAGCAGTCCGCAGACTGTCATTGGAGTAGAGCTGCCGGACCCGCTCCGGGAACGTCGTGTGCACGAGCGTCAGCGGCTGCCGGTCCCGTTCGCCTTCTAAAACGCAGAGCACTTGGTCCGTGACCCCAACCACGGGCTGCTCTCTATAGGAGCTCGCGCGCAACACGAAATCTACCAGGCGTTACCATCCCCCCGTGATTTTTGCCAGCATTTTTGCGCACGCACCTCGCGATCCCAGCGCCAGCAGCAGCGGCAGAAAGGCCGCGCCCGCACACAGCGCCATCGCCGCCACATGCGAGAGCGATAGCACGCCGCTGCAGTAGCGCCGCTGCACGCTCGCGCGGTGGCAAGTGGCGCGCATTGGCGGTGACAACGATGGATGCCGCCTCTTCAAGATCTCTACATCGAGTCTTCTGCGACACACTGGCAATCGTACTTAACTGTACGATTAAAATAGACTTGATATGTGTATGCCTTTTTTTTTTTCGTGACCGTCAGTGACGTGCCATCGCGACGAGCGTTGTGTTGCAAAGTTCACAATCGCAAGCGTGTTCGAGAGAGAACGAGTCCATTGCATTGCGCACTTCTAATAGCGCTATAGGGAGAGGATGATCACCGCGTCCGTGGGCGTGGACTCGAGTCTGCTGCTGGAGCCGGCGCGCGAGCTGCTGTTCCCACTGCCGGGCGTGGCCTCGGAGCAGCGGCCGCGCTGCTGCCTCATGCTCACCAACCTGTCGCCGCTCAATGACGTGGTGTTCCGCGTGCGGACGCGCAACCCGGACGCGTTCACGGTGCGCCCGACCCACGGGCTCGTGGCGCCCGGAGCCAGTGCCCACGTGACTGTGACGACCACGGCGAGGACCTGCGAGCGCCTGGGCGCCATGGACCAGCGGGACCTGATGACCCGTCAATCGTCTGAACTCTTCCTGGTGCAGAGCGTGGAGCGCGAGGAAGAAGTGCAGGCCGCGGAGCCGCTGGACCCGGACTCCAGCTCGTCGCTGCGTGCGTTCTGGAAGAAGGCGCCGAAGGACTCCATCACGGAGAACAAGATGGTCTGTCGCTTCGCGGCGACGACGCCCGGGGTCCGTCCCCTTCTGCCTTCGGAGGTCACGCAGAACAACGATATGTTCTCGCGCAGTATGAGCAGCGCCAGTATGAGCTCGCAAGAGTACGGATCCAGTCGCAGTGAGAACAGGAGCTTGAGTATGAGCACAAGGGAGACCAGGTTGAGTCGCAGCGGGAGTAGCAGCGAGCGCAACCGACTCAGTCGGTCTTTTAGCAACCAATTCACCCCACCTGAGGAGAGGAGGAGAGAAGACCGACGAAGTCGCGAACAATCGTTCGTCAGTGACGCTAGCTTCCACACAACGATCGAACCTCCGATGGCGACGGATAGAAGGTCGGAGGCAAGAAGGATGTCGGCAGCGACTAACTACACTACGACAATCGAGTCTTCAACGACGACGGATAGAAGGTCGGAGATGAGAAGGATGTCGGCATCGACGAACTATGCGCTGTCAAGAACCCCGATGTCGAGACTGCGTGACACTGTGCTTAGCAGCATTAGCGTGAGCGACAGATCTGTCAGTGACACGATGTTGACTGCGCTTTCCACAGACACAGCAGCGGGTGAGCCAACACACGCGCCTGGTCCACTGCTCTATCACATTCAGCCGAGCGATGTGCTGTCTTTCAACGTGAAGCCTGCGCCGCGCTCCTGGGGAAAGACCTCGCTGTTTATCGTGAACTCGAGTCAGAACGATTGCCTCACCTTTAAGGTGCGCACTTCGAACCAGTCGGGCTACGTCGTCAAGCCCAGCCGAGGACTGGTGTCGACGACGAATGCACAGGAAGTGGTCGTGTCGATCTGTGCACCGCGTGGAGACAGCAACTTTGATCCCGAGAAGCGTGAGGCCAAGGATGGGTTTATGATCGAGGTTGCCAACATCTCGCGGGACAAGTACGCCGATTTGATGAAGCTGGACGAGCGGAAGCGCGTGCGCGAAACCAGTTCGCTGTGGTCCCTCATCACGCGAACTGACCGTCAATCGACAATGCTTTCGGTGGAGCTCAAAATGGAGGGCAGTGATTGCGGCAGTGGCACCCACGAAAGCTCTGAGAGTGGTGACTCTGATGCCCGAAGCAGGAGCAGTGCTTCAGCAAGCAAAAGCAAAAGCAAAACCGAGAAAGCTCAACGGCAAAGCTTGCATTCGGTCGTGCGAGGCATGAAAGAGCTCTCGACCTCCTCATCAACGGACGAGTCGCCTGAGAGCACAGCAGGAGACAATCTCAACGCTATGTACCGATGCTCGGATTCGGACGAGTCGGCCTTCACCATCGCTCCAACCCCCGTGCCCACTGAAATCGGCGAAGATGAAAGCGACGACGAGGTGGCGTATCCTGGACAAAAGGCAGCGGCCAATGCCTCACAAGACTCGGCCGTGATCGTCGTCTCAGCTGACAGGATGGACACTGTCGACTTCTCCAACCCCAAGCTGTCGTTCTTTATTTAGTAGTTGCACAGCGCAACACGCTCGTCAAAGGCAAAGGCACACTCCAATCTTCCCTGACTGGCGTTGTACAACGAGCACCTTCATCCAAGCAGACGATGACCAAGACTGAACCATTTTCGAGAAAATAGTTTTTTCCAAAAATGTATATTCGTGACGTCCTGAAGCGAAGGCGTTTTCCCAAAGCCATAGTCTGTTTTTCTTGTAGAAAAAAAGTCGGTTGCACGAGCTGCCCGAGCGGTTTAAAGGTGATGATGACGACTCGCAAGCGCTCGTGCGGGTCTAACTACTAGTGTCAGTCTACTTGGCCGTCACGATCGCCTCCAGGCTCTCGAGGACCTTGACGGTCGAGGACGTACCCAGCATGTTGATGATGCTGGGTGGGATGTAGCCGGCCAGGTCGGCGTGAGCGAGCAGCGTCACGACGCAGTACACCTTGCCGTCGCTCTCCTTGAACTCCTCGATGATGTAGCCCGACACGTAGATGTTGGCGCGCACGTAGCCCTCGAGGGGCGCGACGTCCGCCACGTTGACGGAGCGCGTGGCGATGACCACGCGCCCGTCCTCGAGCGTGGTGGCGTACGTGACCACGAGGAACTCGCGGCCGTAGATGGGGAACTGGCCCTTGCTGGTGATCTGGCGGAAGGCCAGGTGGTTGGACTCGCCCATGTCGCGCAGCGTGACCACGCCCTCCATCATCTCGTCCAGCTCGAGCGTGCGGTTCGGGTCCAGCAGGACCTGCTCGATGAGCCGCTTGTCGGCGTCGATGCGGCGCGCGGCGCGGAACGGGCACCAGTCGCACTCCTCGACGGCGCCGCGCCAGATCTGCACGCCGTCGGCGTCGTCCACGACCTCCCACGTGCTCACCTTGTCGTCCCCCGTGTGGCGGTTGAGCAGGATCTGGATGTTCTCCTTGCCGTACGCCTCGAAGTCCACGTCGTCGGCCGTGGGGTACGCAGGCTCCTCGGGCTTCACCTGCTCCTCCTCCGTCGCCGGCGTCTCTCCGTACCCGAACAGGTAGTTCATCGTGTTAGTTGAGTGGCAAACGAAGAAAGAAGAAGGCTGAGTCGTCTCTGCTGCTCGGGCGGAGGGAGTTTTCTCGAGTGACTGTGCCAAGGACAGTGTTCTTGCTGGCTGACTGCCCTTTGTCTGTTTCTGCAGCCGTACAGAGCGAAGCGGCATGGATTCAGCCCTGGTCGGTGATGACGCCACCAGATCGGCTAACGCGGGGTATGCATTGGTAGATTTTGCATTGAATACAAAACCGTGGATTGAGGAATTGCGTGTTCAGTCCCTTCCAACGGGGGAATAGCCGATGGAAGGTTCAGCTTGACGCGGCTTAGTCGCATTGCTGTTGCGACGGCGCAGTCACTTTTTGCCGTTGCCAGGCGCTACAGGAAAACTATTCTTATCAACCCCGTGGGGCATCGCAAAATGCAAGAGGGTACATCGTCGCAGAGTTCACCGCCGGAAAACGCGACAAGCTCGAATATCCTGCTGCGAGTTCTGGCGGGAAGTGTCTGCAGTGTAGACGGCTACACATCGCAGATTCCAGCCCGCCAGACGATTGTGGTGGATGACAATGCAGAGATTCACTGCAGCAACCGGCTAGTATGGATAGTCGGCGTTAAGAAGAAGCCGAAGCTCGATGCTCTGTCTACATGTAAACGTTTTTGCTGAAGGTGTTGATCGCACGAGCAAAACTGCGGTCGAACCCCGCCGTTTGTATTTGTACCTATAGGGACCCAACATGAAGCAGTAGTGCATGTGGGTACAGTCAAACCTGTTTATATGAGACCCTGTTGGTGGCCATCTAAAGCAGTGATTACAAAATGGACTCAGTTAAGAAAATTATGTGGTGCACATAAAGAAGTCGGGCACAGTTCGCTGCCGCTTTGCCTTCAGCGTGCTCTCCCTAACCAAATCCGTCACTGTCAGTAGAACCCTTCGTTCGCTATCAGTCTTCTCTCCACATTGCAGTGAAAACGCAGAGAGTTCCATACAGTGTCTCAATGCAACTGCGGGCTGGATGACGGGTTCTGGGTCCCCGTCCACATCATCCTGCGAACCGCCATCACTAAGTGCTGCTTCGTCCACGATCACGTCAGGTTCGTGCACAGCCACATCTTCGTCTACTGCCACATAATCACAAGCACTAACAGCGCCCTCCCACTTCGCCAACAACGCCGTCAACTCCT